>JANJGK010003475.1:0-86785 GCA_039081455.1 Macrobrachium rosenbergii
TTATATAAAATCTTAAAATGACTTTTATTAGAATTGATTATATATTTTGTTAACTTGGAATTTTATTCCTGATAAACCTATTCTACCGTACGGTTTTGAATTTATTTATCTGATTACATCACTGCTGCACAGTAGGCCTATTCAGTACGTATCAGAGGCTCTTAACCTTTTTATTTAACGCCCCCCTTGCATCTACGAGTAAAATTCTCTCCCAGATTTAAAGGAAAAAAAAATAGAGGTTGTTATTCATTTGGGAATGAATTAGCGAGATCCCTGACGCTGCTTCTTAGAGAGTCTTGTTTAAAGGTACCAAGAAACCGTAAGATCTTCCCCCAAGCTGCAAATTGAGCTAACAGCAAATGCCAGGACTATAAGACCTTTACTCAGCTAATACATAACTAGGCCTTGCCATTTTTCAATACTAAAATTGTACCATAGCCCCTATCAACCTCCTCAAACCGTCGAGACATTTCCATATGCAGCTCATGCATCAGTAACCTGCATGACTATGTTGACACAAAGTTGAAATAAATACTTACTTTAGCTTACTAAGTCTTGGGGAAAAAAAAAAACCTTGAAATGACTATTCACCAATCAGACCACAATGCATTGGACGCCTTGACAACCTGTATAAACCCCCACACATGATCTCAAAAGAAACAGACATGATTTAAAATATAACAGAAATGAAATGCCGTTCTATTGATCACATCACTCGCCATGTTCTTCTATTAAAAACAAAAGATTGTAAGTTGAATAGGCATAAAGTTACAATATGCCTAGTACACACACTGGCTGCCACCTTGCCAATTATACAAAAATGGCTTTGAGGACACTCACTGGGGCAAAGTTGTGCTTGCTATGCACAGGAATAAAGTTACCTGACCTGACACAATTTTCAAAACCTCATCATTTGGGGAACCTCTCTCAAAGCCTATCTCAGTTTACAAGAATAGGGTCCTCTAAAACTCGTGTACGTAACATTCTCTACAGAGTTATTAGGAAGAGTTCAATTTCAAGTTGCTAAAGATATCCAACCCGAATCTAACATTTACAAGATTCCACCACCTGGAAAACAACAAACAAAAAAGCAGCATAAAGTTATACACCTACAATGTCATACCTCTCATGTTAAAGCAAAAAAATCTCTTGTAAACCTGAAGTCTTTCATTTTTTCAGGGGTCGAATTGAACTGAAAATAGTATTTAGGCCAAAGGAAAAGCGCTGGGACATACGGGGTCATTCAGGAATGAAAGGGATATTAACAGTGAAACGTTTGAAAGGTGGGAAGTTATGAAAAAGTACCGTAAAAGGAACGAAAGGGGTTTCAGTTAGGGGTTGAAGGTACACTGCAAATAACCTTCAGTATTGCCTACAGTGCACTGACGGAATTAACCCTCTAGAGAAAGGAAGATTGTGAGAACCCACCAATTTTCCAATTCCACAAAGGAAAAATCTAATAGATAAATGTGATTTTAAGTATTTATCAGTGTCCACACGGGAGCTCTTGTGGTTCTACAGAAGAGGCTGAGGGGTGTTAGTGCACACCCAGTCTTGGTTTGTAGGTAGATTTCTACAGCTTCCTTAGCCAGTCAGAAGGATAAAGGCAGTGCCAAAGTGGCCATCTATCCCTCCTATTCATTCAATTGGTCAACAGTTTTACAACCATGCTTAGATGCCACCAGTCTTGATTTTCTGCTAGATTTTAACAGTTTCCTTACCCCACCATCATCTCAAGTTTGCTAGGCAATAAAAGCTAGACAGGTTGCCTTCTGTCTGACCACAATCGAGACTGACGGCGTTTTAATGCATATTCACCTGCAGTTCGCTCTAAACGACGCAATAAGATGTTTTTCTTTGCCATCAAACTGATATACACACCCCGCCAAAATGGAACGCTTTGGCTTATGCAAACGGCATCAAAAGAGCCTTTCCTATCAGTGGAACTACGTGTCAGTTACCTTTCTCTCTTTCCCCTTTATACAGACTGTAAATAAAGAATATTTCCCTGTACCACACACAACAGCACTTATTCAGTTCTTTGCAAGCTTGGAATGTTCTGCATCACCTCGCCTTCAGGATGCATAATACATAACACACGTACGTAGCTGAAGGCGTTCCTGGTCGTGTAATTTTCTTGACAAAAATTATCATGTCCTAAATTACCATACAAGGGCATTCTGCCTGCATGTCACACTTTCTAATGGGGTTTTAAAACCTGAACAAGTACCATTTAAAAGGTATCGTGGCCATAAAACTTCGATCTGGAGAACAAGATCATTCATTTCCTGGACGAGGGTTTTAAAAACCGTTGGTAGCAGGGGTGACTAAAGCTAAAAGCAAAATACTGCCTACGACGCAGGGGAGCGAGGAAAAGAAACGCTTTGTAAGCTTATAGCTTTAGAAAATACAGGGTTGAGTAGAGCTGTATCTAGGTTTTATATAAATTTTGGACATACATGCCAAACCCTGGGGTAACTTTGCCGTTCAGCGTTGAAACGGAGTGACAGCAAAGGGCCGAGGGACAAGGGCGGGTGGGGGCAAATAAACCTTGCACGTGGTGCACCGTATTAGCCCACTACAGGGGAATTGAACCTAGGGGCCATACCCATCAATTTGGTTGCTTACCTAACATACTCTTGGATGACCGATAACAGTAGTTCGACAAAACCCACGGTTTAAATTACACATCTGGGCCACTTACGGTTGGTAAAGTGTATAAACATCCTTCAGATCATTTAACCAGGGATCTGAATCTCAATGGAAGCAATAAGCTTCTTCCTGCCAGGAATAATTTAAAGAATTACAGCTACATTTTCAGCCTCATTAGCGGCGGGGTGGGGTTGGGTTTAACAGTTCACACCCACCAATTGTGCATGTGAAACTTACTTGGGACATTACATAATGGAACAGTTTTCTTTCGCAGTTACCCACTCGGTACATAATGGAACAGTTTTCTTTCGCAGTTACCCACTGAGTTAGACTTTCAGTGCGTATATTTCTGTCCATGCAAGTTGGCAACAGTAACTTCAACAGGGTACTTATAAAGCTCAGGAATTTTGTAAATATCAAAGACGTGTTCTGTCCGCCCTTATTACCACAGTCATTAATGCTCTACTCTTGACAATGAATGACTGATAACCTTCACGTTTTGTCTGTCATTTTTATATTACCACAGACACCAGTGGTCCACTCTCGACAAGGTCAAGCATAACATGACCACTAAACCATGGCATTTCAAAATCAGGTAGGGTTCACCTACTGCATCCTGACCTCTAAGCTTTTTACCTTTATTTTGGCTCTATTTCAGAGAGCTAGAATGTACGAATGAGGATATTTGCAAAACACAAACACATTTTATTTAAAAAAAAAAATCGAGTAGTTCTCTATTTCAGCGAGAGCTACTATCTGAAGTGTACCAGCTATCATTCCCTTTCAGATTAGCCGCCCCTCAGTGCTGAAAAGACAGGGGGGGCTGGTACCTGCACAGAAGGATCTTGCTAGCTGTGTCCTAGCTGGTGGCTTGAATAAGGGATACCAGGACACGGTCTTACTAGCCGTTTTCTAGAGCTGGTGGTTTGAATAAAGGACACCTGGACACAACATTTAAAAATTCCTTCCAGCTCACGAGATATCTCTTCTCCTGCTGACAAGGTCCTCTTCATAAATACCTGGAAAAAAAATTACATACTTTAGTATTCAATGCATGTTTGTCCAGTCAATAGTTTGCATATTTTCAAGGTGCTGGTAAACACCTGTCTCTTCAGATGTCAAAATATGGAAATCTGGGGGCCCAATGCTTCTTCAAGGGACGCTGACATTACCTTAGGTATACTGAGAGATAGAAAAATAACAAAGAAAAATATGTTGGCAAAAAGTGAACAGCCTCGTTTTAACACTGTTTTAACATAAACTTTACTTTTTTTGTTACATATTTCTGATTTGTTACTATTTAATGAGTCTTCAATTGTTTTTGGAGTCACTGTCCCCACACTACATGCATTAATGGTGAACCTTTCATTCAGCTTGTAGGAGGAACGCTAAGTGAATGCTTCCAGCCACTCAGTGGTTTCATGACAGATGATGTCAAGATAATTGTGTACAAGGTTTGCCGAGTTCACTCTGTGGTATATGAATACACATGTAGTGTAGACAAAGGACCGTCAAGGTATGCGATATTCATTTAGAATTACTGTATACTGTTTGTGTCCTACACTGTGGGAAGCTGGCTTTACACCTGCAAAATTTTAAGTGGAAATTCCCGAACACACACAGATCAAGGTGTTAGTTTTTCATTATCAAATGTGACCAGTGGGTCTGTGCTAGGTAATTATTTGATGAAACTTCCTAATGCAATAGCAGTTCTCAAGGATTGGAAGACCTGGCTGAATCTGACACAAATACTTGCCGTATGTTTGCACTTTGTGTATAACAGCAAAAGGACATTTGCTACATTGCTGAAGGAGAAATATTCTTGGTCCACTATTTACTAGGAGCGAGTCTCAGCACTCGGTTTCAAGGACTTTTTCTATACACTTTTCTGTGGTTTATGTAAAATAGGCACCCTAGGATAAATATTGTTAAAAACCAAAACCTTACTTAAAATAAGATTGCTGATCATTATGATACTTAGGCTGCTTATCCTCATGACAATTAGGTTAAGGTACTCAGGTTAGGGTGGACCTCATGGCCATCAAAATTCAAATAATAGGAAAAGACTGGAACAAGATTTTCTATGTACGTGTGGTTAGATTCGAGTTACCAGACTAGCTAGGTAGAGCTGTGCTGTCACACACACAAATGAATTACAATATTAGCTTAAACTTAAACTTTTTTTATACCCTATTCTCCTACTACAGACTTCTGATTGCTATGGCAGCAGCAATCTTGTTACTTACTGGAGCCTCATTGGCAGTGTCCCACAAAGCCACATCTCGGAGATATTGGTGAACACACCTGAAGGATCCTCTCTCAATCATGGAGGGAGCACGTCTACTTTCTCTGCGTCTCTTCCCAGTTCTCTACGACTTTAGCAGTTCCTGTTATTCTTTCATTTTTGATCCTGTCCTTTTTCGTCACTCCCAACATCCCACCTGGGCCATTTCATCTCTGGAAGGGACATGTATTGTGTCAAAATGGGGCTCACCAAACATATGTTAGCAAGACAGAACAAATAATGACACCTAAACAAAACCAGTTCTCGATTTCTGCCTAACGTCCAGTTAGGAAAGTCCACCCCCCCAAGGCTATGGGGTAAAGGAGGACTGGCAGGAACCTTAAATTGGGTCCCCTTAGCCAGGTTAAAAAAAAAAAAAACGATCTTATGGAAAGCAAGAGAGAGAGAGAGAGAGAGAGAGAGAAAAGGATATTCTTGAGGAATGCAAGGGAAAGAGAAAAAAAATATTCTTAATGAGAGCAAGTGAGGAAGAAGAAGAACATTTTAAACAAGAGTAAAATGCCCTTAAGTTATTGTGGTTGAATAAATCAACCGTACTAGTGTCAAAATCCTTTGCTCTGGCAGAAACTTGAGACTAAAGATTCCTATAGTGTAGTGTTGATGCTGTCCTTAAAACTTCCTATTTGTATAAATGGGAACTGGGTTAAGAAGTGTTCAACTAATAATCTCCATGGGTCTGCCATTATTATCAATTATTATTATTATTCAAAAGATAAACCCCTAAACATATGGAACAAGAACACGTGAACCACTGCCTTGAAATTCAAGCTCCCAAAGAATATATCGCATTACGAAAAGTAAGATTCAAAAATACTTGTCTCTAATCATAATAGACACTGCTTTGAATGCTTTTAAACCCAATGTCGATCTGTACACAAATCTTTCCATTTAAAAAGGCTATGACTACCAACAAATCTAAACTGCACTTACTTAAAATCTACACTTCCTGAAAAATCACCAGACATCCACACACACCAGGTTTCAATTCCTCAGTAGACTTGACGACCAGGCAATCAAAGTTCCCCTTCCATGAAGGGCCATGAAGATTCTCTCTGTAGTAAATTAGAAAAAAAGGTTAAGCAGGTGACAAAAATCTTCTTCTAAATCAGTTATAAGAATGTCTGCACAGCTAAACGACCCACATTGCAGAACAAGGAAGGGTTTGATAAACAATGACTGTGACTTCTGATATATAGAGAGATTTATTCAGTATTTACTGAAAAGCACATGAATGCGAATCAAACTTGAAAATCAAACTTGGCAGACATTACCAGAAAGGTTAATAGCCACTTCGGAAGGTTCCCCAAAAAGCTGACCCCAGAATGTGAATATACGCACACAACAGTAATGGCAAACAATAAAAAAAAAGTATCTATACAATTGTGGCACATTCCTCAAGGTTCCACAAAAACCTGACGTCAGATTGTGGATATTTGCACACAATAATAAGGCAAACAATAAAAAAAAAGTATCAACACAATTGTAGCACATTTCTCAAGGTTCCACAAAAACCTGACGTCAGAATGTGGTGATATATGCAGACAATAATAATGGTAAATCAAAAAAAGTACCTACACAATTGTGGCACATTTCACATCTCTGAAAGGGAAATATTAGTGTCAAAATCAAGTTCAAAGCACGTACGTTAGCACAGTAGTAAAACCAATGACACCTAACTCATATACAAGGCTTTAAAAAGCTCTCCATTTCTGCCTGAACGTCCACTTATCTCACATTGACCAAGTATGAGCAGATATTAAAACAAAGACACTGTGGAGTTTTGAGTAAAAACTTGAGACCAGCTGAAAGAGATGATGTTAGATTTGTTATTATTCAGAGGATGAATCCTATTCATGTGGGACAAGTCTGAAAGTCACACATGATAACAGGTCAACAGAAAAGATCAGTTATTCAAAAAAGAACAAATTAAAAAGTAACGAATAATTAAACTGTAAGGAATGATTTGCCAAAAAGGGAAGAAGTGGGGTCTATTTCACAACATCAAACCTAACTCACAAATGTATTCACAATATTGATACCGACATTTACACTTAAACGCAAAAAACTCCACAACTTGAAAAAGAATAAAAAAAATTCATAGCCAACACAGCCATGTTGGAAGGAATGAAACTGAGGAAAAAAATAAATACAATTAGTGATACAGAAATACTCCCCTCAAGAAAAGGTATGATATTCAGTGACCTCGACTCTTCTGATAAATGGAAAATGATTTTAATATTTACTAAAATGCTTATAAATAAATATTAAACTTAACATAAATCGACAGAGAGGTTAATGGTGGGTCCACAAAAATCAGACATCAGAATGTGGAACCATGCAATTGACAACAAAGGTGAACAGACCAAAATGTGTGCAAAAATTAAGCTTTTTAATCATAACTTAAATTGTTGTCAGGGAGGGCTCCTCTGCCCTGTTTAACCTTGGCTGGAGATAGACTGGTAAGACGTACCATACCAATGGTGGTCAGGCCACCACTTCTATCACTTCTGGATGGCCATTGGTGGACAGGCCACCCCTTCTATCACTTCTGGATGGCCATTGGTGGACAGGCCACCCCTTCTATCACTTCTGGATGGCCATTGGTGGACAGGCCACCCCTTCTATCACTTCTGGATGGCCATTGGTGGACAGGCCACCCCTTCTATCACTTCTGGATGGCCATTGGTGGACAGGCCACCCATTCTCTCACTTCTGGAACGAAAATACAGAGTCAAAATCAAGTTCACCAAAACAACTGTCAGCACAGAGATGATGATGTTAGATTTATATGGGTCTACTTACATACCAAAAATGGGGATGTTGTCTATTTCACAGCATTAAAGCTAATTCAGTAACGTATTTGCAATCTAAATATTGACATTCACAACCAAATGCTTCAAGCCAAAGCACAACACAGCCTCAGAGGTGCTGTGGGTTCATTAGAAATAGGGTTTGCTGGTCAAGACTCGAGAGATTCAACCCCTACCAGCAAGGCTGATGCCACTGGACAACATAATGACTAAGGCACAGCACAGCACATCACAGCACTGCACACAGCAGTTCAGAGGGCAGAAGAAATGCTGTTGTCCTTGAACAAATGAGCAGAGAACTTGCAGGAGTCTCCACCTTGTGCTCACTTATCAATCACCCATTCAGGCAATTGGCTTTGAAAATCGGAAGGAAATTCAATAAAAACTTGAACTGAACTTTGAAATAAAAAGATCACAAAAAGGGAATAAAGAAAAATCATTTTTTAATCAAAATAAATAAATAAATTGAATATTACTTTTGAGGAACCACTAGAGTAAATTAGTTCTGTTTTAGCAAAGGTCAAATATAAATTTCAACTAATCCCAATATTGACTTCAACAAGAAGGCAATAAAAAATAATCCTTAAAAAAGGAAATAAAAATTATCCTGAAAAAAGGTAATGAAAATTATCCTGAAAAAAGGTAATGAAAATTATCCTGAAAAAAGGTAATGAAAATTATCCTGAAAAAAGGTAATGAAAATTATCCTGAAAAAAGGTAATGAAAATTATCCTGAAAAAAGGTAATGAAAATTATCCTGAAAAAAGGTAATGAAAATTATCCTAAAACAAAAAAGGGCATTATTCATGGATATAATCATCATTAGGTCTCCTCAAAATTAAGTACCAGCTTAATACAAGCTAGTTGTAAGCAAAATTAAGTACCAGCTTAATACAAGCTAGTTGTAGGCAAAATTAAGTACCAGCTTAATACAAGCTAGTTGTAGGCAAAATTAAGTACCAGCTTAATACAAGCTAGTTGTAGGCAAAATTAAGTACCAGCTTAATACAAGCTAGTTGTAGGCAAAATTAAGTACCAGCTTAATACAAGCTAGTTGTAGGCAAAATTAAGTACCAGCTTAATACAAGCTAGTTGTAGGCAAAATTAAGTACCAGCTTAATACAAGCTAGTTGTAGGCAAAATTAAGCACCAGCTTAATACAAGCTAGTTGTAGGCAAAATTAAGTACCAGCTTAATACAAGCTAGTTGTAGGCAAAATTAAGTACCAGCTTAATACAAGCTAGTTGTAAGCAAAATTAAGTACCAGCTTAATACAAGCTAGTTGTAGGCAAAATTAAGTACCAGCTTAATACAAGCTAGTTGTAGGCAAAATTAAGCACCAGCTTAATACAAGCTAGTTGTAGGCAAAATTAAGTACCAGCTTAATACAAGCTAGATGTAAGCAAAATTAAGTACCAGCTTAATAAAAGCTAGTTGTAGGCAAAATTAAGCACCAGCTTAATACAAGCTAGTTGTAGGCAAAATTAAGCACCAGTTTAATACAAGCTAGTTGTAGGCAAAATTAAATACCATCTTAATACAAGCTAGTTGTAAGCAAAATTAAGCACCAGCTTAATACAAGCTAGTTGTAGGGAAAATTAAGCACCAGCTTAATACAAGCTAGTTGTAGGGAAAATTAAGCACCAGCTTAATACAAGCTAGTTGTAGGCAAAATTAAGCACCAGCTTAATACAAGCTAGTTGTAGGCAAAATTAAGCACCAGTTTAATACAAGCTAGACTGTAAGCAAAATTAAGTACCAGTTCAATACAAGCTAGTTGTAGGCAAAATTAAGCACCAGCTTAATACAAGCTAATTGTAAGCAAAACTAAGTACCAGTTATTCTTCCTACCCCTCCAGGCCCTTTTATTCTCTCATCTCAGGCCGTTCCTTCTCCAGGCCCTGCCTTTCTTACACATCCACTTTTTCGACGTTCCTGCCCCTGGGTGTGGGAATGCCTGGGTACGACCAAGGCCGAGAGAAAGAGAAGGTCTACGGAGACCTTACGTCCCTCTTGGCACTGGGTTAAGACCGCAGCCTGCTCAGGCTACAGGCAGCAACATCCTGCAAAAAAGGAAGAATCAGAGAAACCAAGAAATACGAATTCCCTGATGGAGATTCAGCTACTTTAGGTCCCGTACCTCTTTGGGATCTGGGAGCGAGAGACTCAAGGGGGGGGTGTTCTCTTCTCCTGCCGTGTCCACACTCCGTCAAAGGGGGCTTCTTGGCCTCTTCAAAATTCACGAAACCTCAGCTTCCTGAAACATGTCGGGTCATTAGACGGAATCCATCCTAGGTAAACAGTTGGTTCTTAGCCACGTAAAATAAATCCAATCCTTCGGGCCAGCCCTAGGAGAGCTGTTAATCAGCTCAGTGGTCTGGTTAAACTAAGATATACTTATTATTTTACTGAGGGATTTCAAAAGGGGCAAAAACAGATTTAGAGGGTCAAGTCACAGTCAAGTAACTTTACACACAATTTGGGCTCAAGACCTTGGGTAAGCTTAGGGTACCTAGCCACACATACACAAACACAAACAATTGGGCTCAAGACCTTGGGTAAGCTTAGGGTACCTAGCCACACATACACAAACACAAACAATTGGGCTCAAGACCTTGGGTAAGCTTAGGGTACCTAGCCACACATACACAAACACAAACAATTGGGCTCAAGACCTTGGGTAAGCTTAGGGTACCTAGCCACACATACACAAACACAAACAATTGGGCTCAAGACCTTGGGTAAGCTTAGGGTACCTAGCCACACATACACAAACACAAACAATTGGGCTCAAGACCTTGGGTAAGCTTAGGGTACCTAGCCACACATACACAAACACAAACAATTGGGCTCAAGACATTGGGTAAGCTAGGGTACATAGCCACAACAGCTTCAATTCCTGAACAATAATAAATTAGGATACCACAGAAAACCTACAAGAGACCCAACCGTTACCTGCTTGATTCAAGTCAGCGTGCAGCATAAGGGCACGGGGCACAGCAGGGCACAGCAGGCCAGCAGCCAAGAGCCGAGAACTTGCAGTTTTCCAAAGGCACAAATCTAATCGAAATCGACTTATGCTTTAACTTAAATTTGCTAATTGTTCTTCAAAAGGAGAAAATAAGCAAGGACCAAACTTTATAGATGTCAGGACAAGATAAAATCGACTGTCAAAGAGTTAGAATAAATTGGATTATTTCAATACAAACCAGAAAATGTTCACTTAAAAGAACTCTCTCTGAACAAGATGGAAAACAGTCCATCTATTCAGCCAACCCCCCTCACTATGGTAACCTTAAATTTTAATTGACCCTTGAGGCAAGCAAACATTTACTATTTTTTTTTTTCATAACAGGAATGCATCTATAATGCATGGGAATGTGTCTAATACATTATGTGGCAACATAGAGGCTATGTGGCATCAGAGTCCTTAAGCTCAGGAATGATCTGCACTGCTCTGGGATAAGTTACAGAATCCTTGAGGCTTGGATGCAGTGGCGTGGCTATGGGGGGGACCGGGCCCTGCCAGTCAGATGCTTGGCCCCCCCACAACTGGGCCCCCTGGTTGAAAAACCCCTTTGTAGCTAAACTTTAACCCTTTGGTGGTCAAAAGTAGAATTACAGTTATTGGTTTTTAACTATATTTGCATGACAAGGATATTATACCACAGCTGAAAATTAAAACTTGATGACAGAAATGAGGCTATTGTTGAATACAAGGTTGTGAAGGAATTTCCATTATAGTAAGAGCTGAAAATTCATTGAAAACTGAGTTCTGTAATTTCAAATACAGGTTTACTAATTATTATTATTTTCCTTCATTCACATGGATACACAGATTCGAAAATCCTACATCTGACTAATTACAGAATTGGTACATTAGTTTTGTGTCATTTTCTTTGGCACCAATGTGGTCGTAACCAACGGGGGGGGGGGGGGGGTGCAGAAATTTGGGCACATGCGAGTAGTCAAATTTGAAATTCTGTCTTGGAGTACAAAAGCAGAGAGAGAAAGGTGCTGTGACCCACAGCAGGACAAAGGTACTGAATCCCACAGTAAGAGAAAGGTATATATAGTAACAGTGTGTGTGGCCCTAATTAATAATAATAATAATAATAATAATAATAATAATAATAATAATAATAATAATAATAACCACTGGATATATTTCTACCAAATTTGATGCTTAGACCACAAGAGCTCATGAGCAGTATGTGTGCCCCTACATAATAATAATAATAATAATAATAATAATAATAATAATAATAATAATAATTAATAACCACTGGATATATTTCTACCAAATTTGATGCTTAGACCACAAGAGCTCATGAGCAGTATGTGTGGCCCTAAATAATAATAATAATAATAATAATAATAATAATAATAATAATAATATATAATTAATAACCACTGGATATATTTCTACCAAATTTGATGCTTAGACCACAAGAGCTCATGAGCAGTATGTGTGGCCCTAAATAATAATAATAATAATAATAATAATAATAATAATAATAATAATAATAATATATAATTAATAACCACTGGATATATTTCTACCAAATTTGATGCTTAGACCACAAGAGCTCATGAGCAGTATGTGTGCCCCTACATAATAATAATAATAATAATAATAATAATAATAATAATAATAATAATAATAATTAATAACCACTGGATATATTTCTACCAAATTTGATGCTTAGACCACAAGAGCTCATGAGCAGTATGTGTGGCCCTAAATAATAATAATAATAATAATAATAATAATAATAATAATAATAATAATAATAATAATTAATAACCACTGGATATATTTCTACCAAATTTGATGCTTAGACCACAAGAGCTCATGAGCAGTATGTGTGGCCCTACATAATAATAATAATAATAATAATAATAATAATAATAATAATAATATATAATTAATAACCACTGGATATATTTCTACCAAATTTGATGCTTAGACCACAAGAGCTCATGAGCAGTATGTGTGCCCCTACATAATAATAATAATAATAATAATAATAATAATAATAATAATAATAATAATAATAATAATTAATAACCACTGGATATATTTCTACCAAATTTGATGCTTAGACCACAAGAGCTCATGAGCAGTATGTGTGCCCCTACATAATAATAATAATAATAATAATAATAATAATAATAATAATAATAATAATAATAATAATAACCACTGGATATATTTCTACCAAATTTGATGCTTAGACCACAAGAGCTCATGAGCAGTATGTGTGGCCCTAAATAATAATAATAATAATAATAATAATAATAATAATAATAATAATAATAATAATAATATATAATTAATAACCACTGGATATATTTCTACCAAATTTGATGCTTAGACCACAAGAGCTCATGAGCAGTATGTGTGGCCCTAAATAATAATAATAATAATAATAATAATAATAATAATAATAATAATAATAATAATAATAATATATAATTAATAACCACTGGATATATTTCTACCAAATTTGATGCTTAGACCACAAGAGCTCATGAGCAGTATGTGTGGCCCTAAATAATAATAATAATAATAATAATAATAATAATAATAATAATAATAATAATAATAATAATAATATATAATTAATAACCACTGGATATATTTCTACCAAATTTGATGCTTAGACCACAAGAGCTCATGAGCAGTATGTGTGGCCCTAAATAATAATAATAATAATAATAATAATAATAATAATAATAATAATAATAATAATAATAATATATAATTAATAACCACTGGATATATTTCTACCAAATTTGATGCTTAGACCACAAGAGCTCATGAGCAGTATGTGTGGCCCTAAATAATAATAATAATAATAATAATAATAATAATAATAATAATAATAATAATAATAATAATATATAATTAATAACCACTGGATATATTTCTACCAAATTTGATGCTTAGACCACAAGAGCTCATGAGCAGTATGTGTGCCCCTAAATAATAATAATAATAATAATAATAATAATAATAATAATAATAATAATAATATATAATTAATAACCACTGGATATATTTCTACCAAATTTGATACCTAGACCATAGGAGCTCATGAGCGGTACGTCTACCCCTTAACAATAATAATAATAATTCAATACTTTTATAAAATGAATTATATCAATGGTCATGCCGCGGCCCATGGAACTATAACCACGGCCCGGTGGTGGCCTGTCCTATATCGTTGCCAGAAGCAGACATTAAAAAGTACAAACAGAAAAAGTGCGGACAGAAAGTGCAGGCAGAAAAAGTGCGGACGGAAAAAAGTGGACAAAAAGTGCGGACGTGAAACATGCTGTCAGAAAAGTGCGGACAGGAAATAGTGCGGACTGGAAACGTGCGGACAGAAAGTGCTGGCAGAAAAAGTGCAGGCAGTGAAAGTCGAACATAAAAAAGTGCGGACAAAAAAGTGCGGACGGAAAAAAGTATGGGAAAAAGTAGGCTGCAGAAAAAAGTAAGGACAAAAAAGTGCGGACGGAAAAAAAGTACAGAAAATAGTATGGACAAAAAAGTGCAGACGGAAAAAATGCGGACATGAAGCGCGCGGACAGAAAAAAGCGCGGACAATAAACGTGCGGATAGGAAAAGTGCGGACAGAACACATGCGGACAGAAAAAGGCCAGGACAGGAAAAATGCGGACAGAAAAACGTGCGGATAGTAAAAGTGCGGACAGAAAAAAGCCCGGCCTGAAACACTGCGGACAAAAGAGAATAATGCCGATTTGGCGAACAAACTTGCCGAGGGAACTGAATCGAACTAAAAATAGCCTTGAATCGACTCGAGGGAATTGAATGGACGCGATGCAAACAGCAATGCAGAATGAATAAACGACGAGGAATTGAATGGAGACGACGAAAATAGAAACTCTGAATGAATAAACGGCTAAAAAAAGACTTTTGAAAATCATTTTTCTCGCGCGGAAGCCGCGTCCCAAAATGTCCGCCTTGTTGCTCCGTCACTAGGCAACAACACCGACATATTTCCGCCACTGACAAGCTGACGGCAGTCATTACAACCTATATAACAGCTTATAACTACAACTACAACCTTCCACTTCAAATAATCACAGGAAATATAAAGATGTGACGTCTGGTTGCGTCGCCATCATCGAATTTATCGAGACTTTTGCGCCCGTCGCGGCCTCCGTCAGTTCCCGCCAAATACGTCCTGTTGCTACGGGGTTGACGCGGCAACTGAAGACAACCGCGCATGAACGCTGCAATATAAAACATAAGAGCATCGGACTCTACGACGCGATAAGGAATTAAAGTCTATTTCACGACGTGGAAGGAGCGGAATCGTAGTCTAGGATGGAGGTTGAAAAAGGATTCAATACTGAACGCGATCAAAACATCGCGATACTTATGCACTGAGCAACTCTGCGCAATAATTACCTTCACGATCTCGAACGCGACGAGATTTCTCTCGCGCGATAATTCCGCCGTTTTCTATACCTTCCCGTTTTCTTTGGTTGGATTCGTTATATACATTTTATATGCGTCATACATTTTATACGTTTATACATTGCGTTGTAGAATAACGCTCCCTCCCCCCTCCCAACCCCCTTCACCAAGCAGCTTCCTAAATGCCTGCGTGAATTGTCTTGCACTTACGTACGAGACGACGGAAAATGAATTGTATGAATTGCAGAAAAGGCGTAATGCGTATATCATGCATTTTATACGCATTACACATTAATTACGTTGTAACATAACGATACGAATATACAGTCAGCTCATAAAATACAGGAAAGATCGTAAAAGGCAATGAATGAACTTACGTGGCAGATAGATTCTAAAATATGAAAAAAAAAATTACGAGCTAAATTACTACACAAATAGGCCTAAGTGATATACATTGCTTATGAATTATACTCGGCGCTTTCTTCGTCTGCATATGTGTGTGTGTGTGTGTGTTTTAATACATTAATTTTGAAACAGAATATTGATAGTATGTATGAAATATACATTTCACAAGATCTGTAAAAAAAATCCTATTAATCACAATACTTCACTTTCTAAATTTGTCAAATGTAGCCGAACCATGACTTTATTTCTCCCTTTTTTTTTTGCTAAGGAAATCGTCTATAGGGTATCCACAGAGAGAGAGAGAGAGAGAGAGAGAGAGAGAGAGAGAGAGAGAGAGAGAGAGAGAGAGAGAGAGAGAGAGAGAGGGGAGAATTGTTTGGATCATAATATTTTAATATTAATAAACTGGAAAACGAGAGTCTGGTTTAAATACGTCTAACCTGATGGGGTCTGCGTGGGTGTGTGTGGATAGACCAATATATTCCTAGAGTGTGTGTGTGTGTGTGTGTGTGTGTGTGTGTGTGTGTGTTTAGGGATGGGGCGGGGGGGGGGCGGGGGCGGTTGCCCTCTAGAGAACATATGCGTCCTCTGGGCAGTAAACATCAAGGGGGACCCCTATAACTTGACCTTTAGGCCTAGAGGCTCAAATGACCACTCACGTAGGCATTCCCTGCCATTCACCATTAGCAGGGAAACGAAACTCTTTTGTGGAGAGACGAATAAAAGAGAGGATTGGAATTCTGTAAAACCTGAGGTTTTCGTAATTCTTTTACGGGCATGAAAACATCTTGGGCAGACCGATGGCGGCAATGCCCACCAGGCCTTGTCGTGCCCCAGAAATACGGTCTAACACCACGACCACTTAACCACGTGTATGAATATTTCAAAAATGAAACCAAAGACGGTAACCATTTCGGTGACGGTAAATTTTGATATGGCTTCAGAATGACTTTCGTGCTACAGTATACTGAAGAGGCTTAAAATATATATAAAATAGTTTATAAAATAGTAGGCCTACCCCAATAAAATTGTTGGTGGTATTATTTTAGGCCAATCATATGCACTAGCGGCTGAACAGTGCAAAGCGTCCGTTAAAATGAAGAGTAATTAATTAATTAATACAGATGTAGGCCTCTCGTACCACATCACACAAAAACTACTCCGGGAAAAACAAATTAAAACAAAAGACATGAAAAGGGAATTAGGCCTAATGAACTTTGCATGTCTAAGAAAGCCTGTAGACTGAAAGCTATTTTCTGGGAAAGACACAAAAAGAAAAAAGGAAACTAGGCCTATTGTACTTCCTTCTGCATGTCTAAGGAAACCTGTAGACTGAAATTATCGTCAAACTGGATATTGTAAAAGTATTGTACGAATCTTAATAGAGAGAGAGAAAAAAACAAGGGTCCTTCACCACCCGTAGCGAATCTATATCACAGAGCTTTCTGGTTCAACGTTGTCATGGGAGAGAGAGAGAGAGAGAGAGAGAGAGAGAGAGAGAGAGAGAGAGAGAGAGAGAGAGAGAGAGAGAGAGAGAGAGAGAGAGATTTAC
Source organism: Macrobrachium rosenbergii (assembly GCA_039081455.1). Lineage (NCBI taxonomy): Eukaryota > Metazoa > Arthropoda > Malacostraca > Decapoda > Palaemonidae > Macrobrachium > Macrobrachium rosenbergii. Next base: position 17,175 of record JANJGK010003475.1, read on the forward strand.
GACTGCCATAGCTGGCCTTACAGCACCTAGGCTACTGGCGCCGTAATAAAATTTAATAGGTAACTATAAATATAAGCAAATAAATTTAAAAGGGGTTTCATATAGGAAATACCTAATATATATATATATATATATATATATATATATATATATATATATATATATATATATATATATATATATATATATATATATATATATATATATATATATATAGGCTTGTTCCATAAGAAATGGTTTCATCTTCTGAATAATAATAATAATAATAATAATAATAATAATAATAATAATAATAATAATAATAATAATAATAATAATAAGTCTCAAACCAATTCTTATGGAACAAGATCTCCCACAGGGGCCACTGACTTGAAATTTAAGCTCCCAAAGAAAAATAACGAGATAAAAATGTATTGAGTTGAATTGAACCGAATTTAAAATTTCGGCCAGAGGCCAACCACTAGGAGGAATGAAATCAATCAGCGCTGGAGAGAGAGAGAGAGAGAGAGAGAGAGAGAGAGAGAGAGAGAGAGAGAGAGAGATTCATATTCAATATACTTTATCCCATTGAAAATAGTTATTGCAAAAACCAGTACTGAATTAGTACCATAACTGTTTATTTTAGGAAAATATATTATGACCATTCATTTCATTATAGAAAGATTCAACCTACAATAAGACTAGTGATACGAATGTACACTTTAGAAGGAGTTAACATCGCAATGCATTTATAGGAAAATACATATATACCAGTGGTTCTCAATCTGGGGGGCTCCAGCAATTTCCAAATGGGGGGCGTGAGCCCCCAGGGAAAAGTTGAAAATTCTCTAATCATATTCGTTATTCTCTTTAACGGTAAATGTAGCCATAGGAATTGAACTGATACAGGCCTTGAGAGGTTCTCGAAGGTCTTGTGATTCTTCAGGGATATGTGTATGTTATTTTTAGTGTGTACCCTTTGAGCCAGGTGTGGTAATTTGATATCTTTGTGTAGAACGAACAGCTATACCCATCTTACTGTTCTCCAAGCCATGGTTTTTCTACATAAAATCTAAGGTGGGTGTGAATTTGTTTGCCGGACTAATCACAGCTTTAGTGCTCAGCCAGAATTTTTTGCCCATATGGAGCTAATTTACAGACTGAGCAGTGGGTGGGCATTTGATCTCTGATTTCCTTTTAATCATTTTGATTTATCTATTAAGAGGTCAAGGGTGTGTAGATTTCTACAGATTATAAAGGGTCCAGCACATTGGGCATTGTCTGGTCAGTAGTTGATTGCCATTTCATAAATCTGTTGATATTGATTTGAAAGGCCAGTATTGGCACTTTCCCAAGCCAGAGCCAGCTCTCATATCACATCAACTCATGCTGATTTTTGATACATCGCCACATAGAAAGATCTCCGACTTCTTTGATGGGGGAGAGAGAGAGAGAGGTGCTAGATTTACCATAAGTATTGAAATGGCAGGATCTAAGGAAGCATTGGTTATGTCCAGATCACACAGAAGATAATTCTTTATCGTTTCCTTACCTGTTGCAGGTTGATTAGGTCATTAGTCTGCCTATTGCACGGCTTGCTTAACTGGATGATCATTTGTTGGTGTTTGGTGATTAAAAAGTTTCTAACCTTCATTGCTAGATTTTATAGTTGTTATAGCAACAGTCTCTTCTTAGGTGGTATGTGTTAGAGTGTGAAGAATAGGTTTGGGGGGTAAACTTGATCTATAGTTGGAGACAAAAAAAAAGGGCCACTTTGCACTAATGCAATTTAAATAACATGTTCTGTTTTTGGTTTTCAGTCTAAATGTTCTTTGCAGCGTCCTTTTACTGCACCTCCATTCGTATTATCTTTCTTCCATCTTGCTAACCACTCCCCCCACCCCCACCCCTAACAATTATTTCAAAGTGCAGTTTCACCAATCAAAGCTGCTTGCTCAATTTCCTTTGCGGCGCTGAATGACCTCGTAGGTCTCAGTGCTGGGGCCTTTGGCCCAAACTCTATACTATATTCTATTCCATTCTATGTAAGTAATATCTTTATAACACAGGTAGTCTTAGTTGATGCAAAGGTCAGGGAGTTGCTTTCTGAGGGACTGATCTTCTACTTGTTCCATTGGCAAAAATGACTCGAATTAAAAGGTTGTTTAACCAAAGATGTCTTAATAGAAGGGGTTGTATCAAGGGCTGATTTAGTAGAAATCTCTGTTCAGAAACTATGGAATTGTTGCTCCATTATTCAGATAATTTTGTGAATGGAATGTAATAATGTTTGCTATGTACTGAAGAATCACGTACTCTGGAAAACTGATCATTTTGATATCTAGGTCATGATCTCTCGTCTTCCAGATCTAAAACTGGAATGCATTACACCTGCCTCTGGTTCAGCTTTGTCATTTTACATATTTTTCTGTAACAATATTGTATAATACCTGTACTTTGAGGTATATATAAATACATAAATTCCTAAGAATATTTTTGTAACAGTGTTCTGCATATTAGTGCTGAAAATAAAAAGTATACTGTATTTACATTTAGTGTTTTGTTAGCAATGTCTGCTGAATTAAGTAGTTTTAGTTAAAAGGTTATGTTGGTGCATACAGCTTATAGTTACTATTTGATCTTATACTGTAACCGCAAGCTTGTACAACAAGAAATACACAATAAAAAAGAATAATTCGAAAATAGATTCAAGAGGCCAAATACTCGTTTATTGAGAATTGTAATAAAAAGGTCAGTCATTGAAATGACTCTTTGCTTGAAAGACCTGGAAACTTGCCTCGAAAATTATCTGAAAAAAAGATAAAAGCAAAGTAAAATAGTGATACAAATGAGTAACTATGTAATTAGACAAAATATATGTGGGTAAGTAAAAGTCATTAAGAATCTTACAACAAGGTGAACTAACACATACATACGAGGAATAGACTGTCATTTGTTTGCTTTGTGAATCAAATACAGTAGCCTTAAGAAAAAATAACTCATATTATCAAAGATCTTTGTTTTTAAAATCGAGGAGATAGAATGTAGGCGTTCCTTTCCATGCTCAAAAATATATAACAGTTAAAATGCCACAAACACCATGAATTAGAAAGGTCTTCTTAATTCATGAAATCGATGTCTTTGTGGGTTTGTGGTCATCAAGGAAGCCTCGTGTTTCTTAGTGACATCATATTAGGGAATTTAAGTGACTTCCCCAAGCCACACTATGCCATGGAAATATGGTGAGCTTTGATAAGACTGAATTAATTTAGGAAATGGAATTCTGTACTAAACCTTCACCTAAAACATTGGCCACCAATACTCGGAAGTGTTGCAGACACTTTTTCAGTTTGTAAATGAATAAACATAGTCGCAAGAGAAAAACTGGGGAAAATGAACTCTCATACATGATATTTGATTGTTTTTAGAATTATATACGCTTCTGGGAGTGAGGAAAGTAAATTCTATTCGGAAATTGATAGAATTGGGATGACCATTTTTTGACAGATTTTGTATCGGCATAGGGTCTCTCTCTCTCTCTCTCTCTCTCTCTCTCTCTCTCTCTCTCTCTCTCTCTCTCTCTCTCTCTCTCTCTCTCATTACACAAAGGAGCGATAGTTCCGATCTCTCTCTCTCTCTCTCTCTCTCTCTCTCTCTCTCTCTCTCTCTCTCTGTCATGCAACTCTAAAAGTCTAAATAGTAAAACCCAGTGTAAGAGTAACTCTGGAGAGTGAAAGACCTCGAATTTTGTTCTGCACAAAAGTGACGGTATCCTTAAACTGTGTATTAATATGGCTACCAAAACAAACTGATAAAGAAGTTGACAGTGCATACAAGGAGGAAAATAATCAATAATACGTCTCTGGAAAAGGATTCGCCAGATATTTTACGATAAAATATAAACACTGTTACAGGTAAGGGTAGTTAAGTAGCCATTATTCTTCCCTGGACTTGGCTTTTCCAAGTGCTAAGATAAACATAACAGTTGACAGGTCCAGGATGAACCTCGGTAGTTACTGAACGTTGTAGTCTCTTTCTCATCCCGACACAAATCAGTAATCATAACCACATTTTAAGAACAATTCTACGATCACTTCGACTCTACGTAAACCTACAGGGCTCGTCAAACACTTATCAAACCCTTACATCACTCGTAATTAACTTTTTCTTACGGTCTTTGCATCAACCAACATCGAATTACGTCTTAATCGAAGCAGTAAAACCTTATGTGAAATGTGTCAGCAATCTCTCTCTCTCTCCCATTCCACATATTGTTATGATGCCAGTTTTAATAGCCATAATCAATCAATCTCTCTCTCTTCCTAACACAAATCAGTAATCAAAACCACATTTTACGAACAATTTTACAGTAATTTCGACTCTACGCAAAGCTCCCAGTCCTATCAAACACTTATCAAACCTTTATAACACTCCCAACTAACTTTTTTCTTACATACTTCGCATCAACCAACATCTAAAAACGTCGTATCCGACGCATTAAAACCTTAACTCTTATGTGAACTGTGTCAGCAACCTCATCCCCACCTCTCTCTCTCTCTCTCTCTCTCTCTCTCTCTCTCTCTCTTTCTCTCTCTCTCTCTCTCTCTCTCTCTCTCTCTCTCGTTTGACGCCAGTTTTAGTAGCCATCAATCAATCTCTCCTTTTCATCCTGACACAAATCAGCGATCGTAACCAAATTTTACGAATAATTTTACGATTATTTAGAATCTTCAAACCCTTAACAAACACTTATATTACTCCTTACTAACTTATAAAACACTTATACAACTCCTAACTAAAATTAAAAAAACTTATATCACACCTAACTAACTTTTTCTTAAAGGTTCCGCGTCAACCAACATCTAAAAACGTCACATTCAACGTCCAACGTAATTCATATTTCGCGCTTCTCAATTAAAAAAAAAACAAAAGATATATTTTATTCACTTTACGGGGTCGGGAACACTATAGCCACCTATTATCGAAAAAAGAAACGAAATTCTTCTCCGAGGCCGGTTATCCAAATGTGCCTAAAATACACATATTACGATATATATGCCATTTCCTGCTGTAGCGTATGATTTTGTATCGTATCTGACGTATTTTGAAAGAGATTGCGACTAAATTACGTTAATATTTAAGGAAAAAATGCCATTTTAAAGTTTAAGCGTACTGAAGTCTTCTATTTAATTCAAATTCGAATGTTTAGGATGTTTATTGTTTTGGTGTGAAAGCCAACGAATTCCGTATCTTACTTACCTTATTTACGCTTGATTTCGTCTTATTACGTAAGGGTTAAAACCTACGATAACAGCAGCCTTTAATATTATTAACGAATAAAAAAAGCTACGTAACTTTTTTTATTTTCACCGAGAATCGAATGTATGAATGAAAGATGACGTCACTGGCCTCCACGATTACGTATTGGTTTCCATGGAAACCGAGGTTTGTACCTAAATTTCAAAACAAAATATATCTATTTTTGCAATGAAATGTGAAAATAAAAAATTAATATTCATATGTACCATCTTGAAGTACATTTAATCTTTGATTTTTATTCTTATATTACTCTTAAATTGCTTAATTTATCAATAAAAATATAAAGTTATGAGATCGCTACTCACGTCGTATGGTTATACTAGTCAATTCAAAGCGAGGGCAGAAACTGGCATTTTTCACTCAAATTTATCGTCATTTACCTTCGATAAATAAGTAATTTCAACGATTTACGTGACAGGTTTTTGCATTAATATTAATTAATATACAAATTAATATGGAACGATAAGGAAATTGTGTTTTGATACATACCCAGTCTATAAAAAACGAATTTTAAAATTAACAAAAGGCAACTGTTCCATTCGCCCCATTCATAAATTTCTCACAAATGCTTAAAACTATAACCAAAACTGTATTGCAAATCACCTTACGTATGTTGTACTTGATATACTTCAAAATAGCTTTGCGTACTATCTAAATCATTTTTAATTATTCCGTAAATATATACATTTAAATATTACCCATCAGAATTATTTAAATGGTGAGACAAAAATAAAAGTATTTTGGATAACTTTTCTTACGTGTGGATATACTGCAAACATCGTCATCTGGTAGAAAAACCATAGACGATTCTATGTACTGTTAACATTTATACGACCATTATAAATTCTTATCATAGATTAATAAAAGCTTATTTAGTAAATTAAATAATTATTTTAAATTTTTATCCTTATTGCTGCTCTGACAAAAGCATATAAAAGAAATTATTTGCAAGTTCTTACTATAACTTTGTGGCCACACTGAAAAAAATCGTCTGCAGAAACACGCAACGATAGTAAACACAAGCTATTAGCCAATCAGAAGTGGTGTTGATGACGTAATCAACAGCCAATCAGGTACGAAAACTTTCCCGCCAAGATTTCACTCGGTCAGAGGAACCCTTCGGTTTATGAAGCGCTGTTTGGAAGAAATTGGTTCATACGAAACCAAATTGGCGGGAAGACTCACTGGTTTCCATGGAAACCAAGGTTTGCTAACGAATTTCAAAACAAAGTCTATTAGTTTTCATGATACAACTTATATAATAATAGATAATTTATGTACTAATACATCAAAATAAGTTTTATTATAAGTATATTTATCGAAATACTGTTTAAATGCCGAATTTATCAATAAAGACGTAAGTTTATGAGATCGCTACTCAGTCTTATGGTTACGCTGTCGTCTGCTCCAGATCGAAAAAAAAGGCGGCAACTGGCAACTTTCACTCAAATCTATCGTCATTTACGTTCGATAATTAGGTTATTTTAGCGATTTACATGACATTTTTTTGCATGAATATTTATTAATATACACAGAAATATGACAAGATGAAGAAACTGAGTTTTGAGATATATCCAATCTATAAAAAACGAATTTTAAAAGTAACAAAAGGCAACTCTTCTATTCGACTATCGCCACGGGATCCCCCGACTTATGACTTGCTATTGGGGCAGAATTTGAGTTTTTCGCTCTTATTTCTCTGCCTTCTTTTATTTATTTATTTATTTATTTATTGCTACTACAAGGAGATGTCAATGTATAATCCCCCTTGAGATTATGAAAATTATTGTAATCATACAGGGGCTGTAAGTTACTGTAATGTAATAGGAAAAATAAAAACTTGTTACAAACTTAGTCTCTGCCTATGAATAATTCACAGTGCAGCAGTATGTATATATATATATATATATATATATATATATATATATATATATATATATATATATACATACATATATACATCCCCCAGTTTGCCTTAAATCCCTCTTACAAAACCTTATTAGTGATCCTATACATTTTCTAAGAAAATTGATGAAGATTGTGAAAACCACACTTGTTGTGACGCCAGTTTTAGTAACCAGTTTTAGTTCAGGAATATTATATATATATATATATATATATATATATATATATATATATATATATATATATATATATATATATATATATATATATATATATATAAGTGAGTGTGGTTTTGACAAATCTCAATAAAATATTCTTAGAAAATGTATAGGATTACTGTAACTCACTATAAGGTTCTGTAAGAGGTGATTTTAAAGCAAACTGTGATTACTTTACTTAAAATTAAGTTAATTTACAAGAGAACTAAACTCAATTCTGGACCAACAGCAAATCATAATTCGAGGGAACAGAGATGATAGTTGGTTGAATGGAAAAGTTGCCTTTCAGTTACTTTTAAAAATCGTTTTTATAGATTGGATAGATATCAAAACTCATTTTCTTCACCTTGCCATATTTCTGTGTATATTAATATATACTCATGCAAAAAACTGTCATGTAAATCGCTAAAATAACCTACTTATCGAACGCAAATTATAGTAAATTTGATCGAAAGTTGACAATTTCTGGTTTCTCCTCGAACTGACGCAGACGACAATTTAGCAGTTTAACCATACGGCGTGAGTAGCGATCTCATAAATTTATATTTTTATTGATAAATTCGGCATTTAAACATATATTTACATATATTAATAAAAAATACAACTTATTATGATATAGTGGTATATAAATATAACTTTTATTATATAAGTTTTACCTTTAAAACTAATAGACTTTGTTTTAAAATTCGCCTTCAAACCTCGGTTACCATGGTAACCGGTTACGTAATCTTCGGGGTAGTGACGTCATTCATTCATAAATTCCATTCCTAAATGATGTCAAGATAAAGCTTTATATGACGACTCGAGAAATCATCCCCAAAAGTATCTCTTTGAGGCCAAATCTAGCTTTACATTAACTTATCACTTATGAATAATTAATTAATTTAGTTAGCAATCCTGCATTGCCTATTTATTGATCGATAAAAAGATTCGTCATGTTTTACTTTAAAATCTGCGTCTGGTTTCAAAGTTCATCTATCTGTTTGTTTTACCAGACATTCATAGGAAAATACCTTTTTTAATTTCCTAGTTTTAATCAAAATACTTTAATAATGATGGATTTTTACATAAATGAAAATAAAAATATTCTTTTTTTCTTATATGTCATGAAATATATAAATATAATATTTATTTATGCTAATCAATCAAAGCTTAGACAATAGTTATATATTGCACTAAGCCAAAAGTTGAATAGTTGCTTAAAAATCTTTTTAAAATTAATTTTTTTGGCAATTTTAGCCAACACAAAGAATAATATTTAGGACCAGAGAAAACAAGAAAGGTTTGTTAATCTATATTCATGTAAATCACTAAAATAACCTACTTATCGAACGCAAATTGTAGTAAATTTGATCGAAAGTTGCCAATTTCTCCCTTCTTTTCGAAATAAGCAGACAACAATTTAGCAGTATAACCACACGGCGTGAGTAGCGATCTCATAAATTTATATTTTTATTGATGAATTCGTGATTTAAACATATATTTTCATAAATAAATAAGAAAAATAACTTATTATGATATAGTAGTATATAAATATAAATTTTATTATATAAGTTTTACCGCTAAAACTAATAGACTTTGCTTTAAAATTGGCCTACAAACCTCGGTTACCATGGTAACCGGTTACGTAATCTTCAGGGCAGTGACGTCATTCATTCATAAATTCCACTCCCTAAATGATGTCAAGATAAGGCTGTATAGAACGACTCGAGAAACCATCCCCAAAAGTATCTCTTTGAGGCCAAATCTAGCTTTAAATTAACTTATCACTTATGAATAATTAATTAATTCAGTTAGCAATCCTGCATTGCCTATTTAATGATCGATAAAACGATTCGTCATGTTTTACTTTAAAATCTGCGTCAGGTTTCAAAGTTCATCTGTCAGTTTGTTTTACCAGACATTTGTAGGAAAATACTTTTTTTATTTGTTAGTTTTAATCAAAATACTTCAACAGTGATAGCTTTTTGCAGAAATAGAAATAAAAATATTATATTTTTCTTATATGTCATGAAATAATTAAATATAATATTTATTTTTACTAATCACTTAAAGCTTATACAATAGTTATATACTGCTCAAAGCCAAACGATTAATAGTTGCTTAACAATTTTTTTAAAATTTTAATTTTTTTCGCAATTTTAATGAACACAAAGAATAATATTTAGGACCAGAGAAAACAAGAAAGGTTTGTTAATCTATATTCATTTAAATCACTAAAATAACCTACTTATCGAACGCAAATTATAGTAAATTTAAGTAAATGTTGCCAATTTCTCCCTTCTTTTCGAAATGAGCAGACAACAATTTAGCAGTATAACCACACGGCGTGAGTAGTGATCTCATAAATTTATATTTTTATTGATGAATTCGTGATTTAAACAAATATTTTCATAAATTACCAAGAAAAATAACTTATTATGATATAGTGGTATATAAAAATAACTTTTATGATGTAAGTTTTACCATTAAAACTAATAGACTTTGTATTAAAATTGGCCTACAAACCATGGTTACCATGGTAACCGATTACGTAATCTTCAGGATAGTGACGTCATTCATTCATAAACTCCATTCCCTAAATTATGTCAAGATAAAGCTTTATAAGACGACTCGAGAAATCATCCCCAAAAGTATCTAAGTTTGAGGTCAAATCTAGCTTTACATTGACTTATCACTTATGAATAATTAATCAATTCAGTTAGCAATCCTGTCTTGCCTATTTCATGATCGATAAAAAGATTCTTTATGTTTTACTTTAAAATCTGCGTCAGGTTTCAAAGTTCATCTGTCTGTTTGTTTTACCAGACATTTGTAGGAAAATACCTTTTTTTATTTCTTAGTTTTAATCAAAATACTTCAACAATGATAGATTTTTACAGAAATAGAAATAAAGATATCCTTTTTTTCTTATATGTCGTGAAACATTTAAATATAATATTTATTTATACTAATCAGTCAAAGCTTAGACAATAGTTATATATTGTTCAAAGCCAAAAGTTTAATAGTTGCTTAAAAATCTTTTTAAAATTAATTTTTTTGGCAATTTTAGCGAGCGCAAAGAATAATATTTAGGACCAGAGAAAACAAGAAAGGTTTGTCAATCTATATTCATGTAAATCACTAAAATAACCTACTTATCGAACGCAAATTGTAGTAAATTTGAGTAAAAGTTGCCAATTTCTGCCTTTTTTCGAAATGAGCAGACAACAATTTAGCAGTATAACCACACGGCGTGAGTAGCGATCTCATAAATTTATATTTTTATTAATGAATTCGTGATTTAAACATACATTTTCATAAATTAATAAGAAAAATAACTTATTATGATATAGTAGTATATAAAAATAACTTTTATTTTGTAAGTTTTACCGTTAAAACAATAGACTTTGTTTTAAAATTCGCCTACAAACCATGGTTACCATGGTAACCGATTACGTAATCTTAAGGGCAGTGACGTCATTCATTCATAAATTATATTACCTAAATGATGTCAAGATGTAGTTTTATAGAACGACTCGAGAAATCATCCCCAAAAGTAACTCCTTGAGGCCAAATCTAACTTTAGATTAATTTAACCCTTATGAATAATTAATCAATTCAGTTAGCAATCCTGTCTTGCCTATTTCATGATCGATAAAAAGATTCGTTATGTTTTACTTTAAAATCTGCGTCAGGTTTCAAAGTTCATCTGTCTGTTTGTTTTACCAGACATTCATAGGAAAATACCTTTTTTTATTTCTTAGTTTTAATCAAAATACTTCAATAATGATAGATTTTTACAGAAATAGAAATAAAGATTTTTTTTCTTATATGTCGTAAAATTTTTAAATATAATATTTATTTATGCTAATCAGTCAAAGCTTAGACAATAGTTATATATTGTTCAAAGCCAAAAGTTTAATAGTTGCTTAAAAATCTTTTTAAAATTAATTTTTTTTGCAATTTTAGCGATCGCAACGAATAATATTTAGGACCATGGAAAAAAAAGAAAGGTTTGTTAATCTATATTCATGTAAATCACTAAAATAACCTACTTATCGAACGCAAATTGTTGTAAATTTGAGTAAAAGTTGCCAATTTCTGCCTTTTTTCGAAATGAGCAGACAACAATTTAGCAGTATAACCACACGGCGTGAGTAGCGATCTCATAAATTTATTTTTTTATTGATTAATTCTTAATTAAAACATATATTTTCATAAATTATTATGAAAAATAACTTTTTATGATATAGTGCTATATAAATATAACTTTTATTATATAAGTTTTACCGCTAAAACTAATAGACTTTGTTTTAAAATTCGCCTACAAACCTCGGTTACCATGGTAACCGGTTACGTAACCTTCAGGGTAGTGACGTCATTCATTCATAAATTCCATTCCCTAAATGATGTCAAGATAAGGCTGTATAGAACGACTCGAGAAATCATCCCCAAAAGTATCTCTTTGAGGCCAAATCTAGCTTTACATTAATTTATCACTTATGAATAATTAATTAATTCAGTTAGCAATCCTGCATTACCTATTTAATGATCGATAAAACGATTCGTTATGTTTTACTTTAAAATATGCGTCAGGTTTCAAAGTTCATCTGTCTGTTTGTTTTACCAGAAATTCATAGGAAAATACCTTTTTTTATTTCTTAGTTTTAATCAAAATACTTCAATAATGATAGATTTTTACAGAAATAGTAATAAAGATATCCTTATTTTCTTATATGTCATGAAATATTTAAATATAATATTTATTTATACTAATCAGTTAAAGCTTAGACAATAGTTATATACTGTACAGAGCCAAAAGTTCAATAGTTGCTTAATAATCTTTTTAAAATTAATTTATTTGGCAATTTTAGTAAACACAAAGAACAATATTTAGGACCAGAGAAAACAAGATAGGTTTGTTAATCTATATCTTATATCAAATCGTTAAAATTCGTTGTTATTTACGTAAAATCGAAGGTTGAATGCTTATGCAAACAAACAAAGTTATCAGTTAGTATTTATTATTCTTTTTTTTGCCTTTTTTTTGTTATTTTAGTTATTTCAGCTGCCAATAGGTAGCTATAGCGTCGCAGGCCCCGTAAATTTCGTAAATCAGACAAGCCTAAAGTTAATTGAGAAGAATATTACTTTTAAACACATGTTAAATGCGATATTGAACATAAATATTAAATATAGCATTAAATGTATTTAAAATGCTTACGAAAATAATTCAAACACGAGAACAAAGGGAATTACGAAGAATACGAATCTGAAATATAATACCACACATATGAGGTAGAACATGAATCTTAAATATGATGATATATAATTATAGTATTTTAATGAACATAATTCAATGACATTCATAAATTATATTACGATTTTACATATTTTTTTAGGATTTTATTTTAGGCTCGTTGTCGCTGACGTCATAATGTAAACAAACCGGCGGCCGCCACGTGAGACCAACCCTTTCCTTTCGTGACAACCGAGTTATTTCGTCGCCTGTGCCATTTTATTTCGTCATATAACGATCGTAAGTGTCGCCCGTTACGTCGTTATTTCATTTAGACTTATTTTAAAGCGTCATGTAAACGTAACTTATGTGAAACAATGCAAAATATCAGGTGCAGTGTCACCCGTAGGGTATTCCCTTTGGGGTGTCCGAGGTATTTGAGGGTGACCTGACCCATACGTTATCCAGGGATGGGTATTGTGGGTATAGCCGTACCCTAAATATCAATCTAGGTAGTCAGCAGGCATTTCCCATGTTCAGTGTTACTTCTGGGGGGGCCAGGGGAGGTAGGCAATGTCCCCATGGCCACGTCAGGGAACGGCTTCCCAAGTGAGGTTTGGAAGGTAAGGTCCTGTTAGGTCAGGACACGGCATTCTAGGGAAGGTTGCGTTTGTTGTATTATTATTATTATTATTATTATTATTATTATTATTATTATTATTATTATTATTATTCAGATGAACCCTATTTATATGGAACAATCCCACAGGGTCCATTGACTTGAAATTCAAGCTTCCAAAGAATGCAGTACAGGTGAGATAATTGACCAGAGTGATGAAAAATTTGCCGTCTTTTGTTCGTGTTTTTGCATTAATCCCCTAGGGCCTGGTGCTCAACAGGGTAGAAGCTCCTTGGGACACCGTGTTTAGTACCAGCTCCTCGGAGATGAATATAAAAATATAGGCAAAATATGGCAAATTTCTCATTATCTCTGTCAATTTTTCAACTTATCTCACCCATGCTGCATTGTGTACACTTATTATATATTGTTTAGTCTAAAAATTGTATTAAAAACTGAAATTTTCTTGTGGCCTTCACCATTATATTTACCAAGGTTATTTTGTATTTAGCCTATGAACCGATGCTTTTCGAAAAAAAGGTTTTGGATTTTCCAAGTTTTGCCTGACTATACCAACTGTGATGTTAAATTCATGTGTTGAAAATTATTACTGGTCATGTATTAAACATAGAATCTCAAGGGTTGTGTGGTATATGTATTCTGAAACTGCACGGCTGGCTGGTACTCATATATCAATGGTGCAGTAGTGGAGTTATATTTTCAGCAATGAAAATTATTTTGTAAAGCTTGAAGGTACAGGTACATATTACATGAATGATTAAGGGTTTTTAATTGCTCTAAGTTTGTATCAGAAACTGTATTCATAAAAGTTAAAGTATTTTTATCCTTTTGAAGTTTTAACTACTGGTTTTAACAACTGTCTTGAGGGTGATATGATATCTGTATTGTCTTGTGTTAGGTAAGGTTGCGATACCTACAGTGCAGTACCCTCCTAGTGCAGTCAGTGCACCTCACGCAATGCACTGTAGGCATTACTTTTGAGTTCATTTCAGCGTCCCTCTGGCTCCTAGCTGTAACCCCTTTCATTCCTTTTACTGTACCTCCTTTCGTATTCTCTGTCTTCCATCTCACTTTCCACCATCGCTTAATAGTTGTTGCGTATTGCAACTGCTAGGTTTTCCTCCTGTTTCACCTGTCAAACCTTTTTACTTTCAATTTTCCATTCAGGCTTGAATGATTTCATAGATCTCAGCTCTTGGCCTTAGGCCTAAATTTTTATATTCCATTTTTTTATATTCCATCGTACAGTGCAGTATAACACATCATAAAATACATGTACTGTGACTGGCACTTGGTATCAGATTCTGGGTCTTTCTGCTTCAGCATTCCATTATTGCTAAACAGTGATGACAGCCACTGTCTCTCTCTCAACTAACATGAAATGGAATTTTAATTATAATAAAGTTAATAGTAACACCTCAATTTAATGGACCTCTTTAGTGGACTCATGTACTTATGGCTACTACATTACAATTATTTTTCCCTATGCTACCATTTCAGACTTATATTTTTAGATATATCTGAGGTGTAAAATACAGACTGGGTTAGGTTAGGAACTATGTGGAATATCTGTTAGTTATAAGAGATCTAGAAAATTTCAAGTGCAAGCTGTAATATAGGATCTTTGTTACTTCATGGACCTTGTTACTTTTTTCAGAAGGCCAAATCTCCAAAGTGTGTGTTAAATTGAGGTGCTACTGTATATTAAGAATAGGCATGATAGTAACAGCTTGTATGCGTAATCAAAAGCTAAGATTGTCGAGGTTGTCTCGTCAGATGTAGGAATGAGACAAGGGTTGGTCCTGATTTGTCTTCAGTTGCAGCAGACACAGACATAAAAATGTTCATGCCTTCAAACAGCTCTGATTCTGTTACATGAGAACCAGATTACATTTTCCATTGATTTAGATTAAACTATCACCATCCTAGTAGTGAATAGCAATACCCTAAGTAACAAATAAACAAGTTTCAGGAAATTTCAAGAATAGAGGGCCTATGATTGTGAAAATCTTTAGCTCACAGCCTCTGAAGTGGTTATGAATATAAGTAAATGTAAGGGCTTTAATTATGAACTGCCTATTCCCACTGCCTAGCAGTTTGTTTCAAAATAGTGTTTTGGATTTTGTGTTGAACGTGTCATTGTGGGATAGGCCTGTTAGATTCAAGTGTCCAACACTCATGTTGATTAGTATATCAAATGCAAAACTATGATCTGTGTATACTAACCACACAGCTTGATGTCGGGATTACACTATTATTATTATCATTCGACTGGGTGGTATTTACAGTGTGGGGTTCCGGGTTGCATCCATCACTTCTCTCACTATGTGTGCTGTTTCTTAGCATGCTCTTGTGCAGGGTTCCTGGAGCTGCTTTGGCATTTAGTTTTTCCAGGTTCCTTTTCAGGGATCTTGGGATCGTGCCTAGTGTTCCTATGGTTACAGATACAATTTCTGCTGGCATATCCCATATCCTTCTTATTTCTGTTTTTAGGTCATGATACTTATCAATTTTTTCTTTCTTTCTCTTCTACTCTGCTCTTCCATGGTACTGCGACGTCAGTAAGTGATACTTTCTTCTTTATTTTGTCAATCAACGTCAAGTCTGGTGTATTGGCACGTATCACTCTATCTGTTCTGATACCATAGTCCCAGAAGATCTTTCCTTGATCGTTTTCTATCACTCCCTCAGGTTGGTGTTCGTACCACTTATTACTGCAAACTAATTGATGTTTATTGCACAGGCTCCAGTGGAGGGCTTTTGTAGCCTAGCTGAATCACCCCTCTTTTTGTACTGGTTCTGTGCAAGTGCCAGACATTCATTTGCTATGTGGTTTATGGTCCTGTCTTTCATATTCCACTTCCTGCTTATGGGTGAGATGTTATTTCCATCTACTGTTCTTTGGACATATCTTGTGCCGCTGTTAGCATTCCTTCTGTTTCCTTTCTTGAGTTCTCCCCTCTGTAGCCATTGCCATATTTCATTGCTGGCCAGTTCTTTAGTCTCACTCATGTACTGTGTGTGGATTGGTTTGCTGTGCCATTCTCTTGTTTTGTTTTTCATTCTCCTGTCTCTATATATTTCTGGGTCTTTGTCTACTTTTATCAGTCCTTCCCATGCACTCCTTAGCCACTCGTCTTCTCTGGTTTTCAGGTATTGCTCTAGTGCTCTGCTCTCGATGTTGATGCAGTCCTCTGTGCTAAGTAGATCTCTCCCTCCTTTCTTTTCATGTTATGTATACGTAATCTGTCTGTATTTGCTCTTGGGGGTAGCGCTTTGTGTAGTATTATCATGTGTTTCCTTCCTAGTTTTCTGGTCTTTGCTGTGGAGTTCAGCCTTCGTCCACTCCACTGCTCTCACGCTGTATCGACTATTGGTACTGCCCATGTGTTTGTGGCTTTCATCATGTTTCTGGCGTTGAGTTTTGACTGGAGTATTGCCTTAAGTCTGCATATATTCTTTCTCTTGGTGTTTTATATCCTTTCCCTCTATTATTCCGAGGCATTTGTGTCATCTATGTGTCAGATGGTATTCCCGTTGGGTAGCTTTATCCCTTAAGTCCTTGTCAATTGGCATTTTTGTATGTTGACCAAGCTGCATTTGTCTGTTCCAAACTCCATCCTGATGTCCCCAGATACAATCCTTACAGTCTGGATTAGGACATCTAATTCCTTGATGCTCTTACCATACAGCTTGATGTCGTCCATGAACATCGGATGGTTAATTCTCTTGACTCTTTTCTTTAGTTGGTACTCAGCATCCATCTTCTGCAGTTTCAGCATACTGCAGTAACAATCAGGTATTGTATACAATCACATTTTACAATCCCACTTTCTTTTGCTAAGCAAGAAAGACTTACAGGGTACCATTGACGTTTGCCTCAGCTGTGTAAGTTATGCAAAGAATCTTTTTGTTTGCCATGCCATGTCCAACTTAGATATGATGTCATTGTATGGGCACTGAACCTTCTTAAGAATAACATGAATATTAAAAATGCATGTGGAATGAATTAATGTATTGTGATTCATTGGTATTGTATATGTACCATATTTTACCAAGTGGTTATTTTTCAGTACTTTGCTGGTAATGTATCTGTTGTCCACTCCTGTCAGTGTCACAGGCTGATGCTTCTAAGGTAGAGAGTTTGAAGTGCCTTAAAATGCCAGACTCCTCTCTTAGAAGATTCATTTTGACTTTCCTCTCATTTTCATCTTTTGTTTTCATCTGTTTGTACTGTACTTATATTAATTTATTCATGGTCTTGTTGTTACTTTGAAACAGATGGACATTTTAGTGCATTGAAAGTTTGCTTGTCAAATTTGAGCACTTCCATTACTTTTATTTTGTGTACCATGACATTTGAAGGCAGTCAGTTGACAGTTGACATCTATTTGGTTTGTTGTCACAAGAGATGGTAATAATGACACTGTAGTCTTGTCACCGCTGGGAAATACAGTTTATGAATGCAGGTCGCATTGGAAGAGTTCAATAGGGAGCTCTTTTACAGGAAGTCATCATTATCTTGGTTGATCTATTTACAAAGTCAGTTTCCATCTTTCATGAGGTTAGGCGATATTTCTTGCAAGGTTAATGTGAATTCCTATCTGGTCTACCTTTTCGTGTAACCCAACTTGCTGCGCCTTCCTACTGGTCTGTGTCATACTGATTTCATTTCTGCTGCTTTTCCAACCTTTAGTCTTTAATACCCCTAGAGCCTCGATGGCCAAGTCGGCAAAGCAGCAGCTTCAGACTTCATAGAGGAATGTGGTGCGGGTTCAAATCCGCAGCCGACCGGTCAGAGAGGCGGACACTTTGCTATCCGTGATTATGTATGTAATCAACGGATAGGTTTGCTTAAAAGCGGTTGGGTGTTACAGACTAATACACACACAAACAAAGCCACTCCAACATCTCCTTAAAAACATAACAGACACCTCGCACGTCTCGAACTGTCGACCTAATCGCTCACCTCTCCTCGCTGCTGGGAGAAAGGGAGCTGGTGATTGGTACGATACATGTACATGTGCTACCAGGGTCTAAGCGATGTCAGGCAGGGCAGCCGATTGAGACTACGGTCTACCCCAAAGCCAAATCAAAGTCCTTGAAAAGAAGACATTGTGCTTACCCCATACAAAAAATGGGAAAAAAGCACGCTAAAAGAAGAAGAAGAAGTTTTTAATACCCTTACAGGAAATATTGGATTATTTTCTTTATTGTCTAGATATATGGCCTTGAGTTCCATTCTTGATGCTGATATATGGACTTATATGCTGTACATCCAACTATCCAAGAATTTCTTGTCACCGTACAACACAATTCAGCCACCCCAGAAAGGTGTGATCAGCAGAGGGTATTGCTCTTTGGGAGGAACCATGCGCTCAGGACTGAAATGAGTACTTCTGTGCCCATACTGTCCACTCATCTTGCATTCATGCAAGATACATCTCATATTTTGTCATTTCCTGTGACCAGAAAGTGAGTCAGTCTCTTGTGTATGTGTACCCACATCCCAAGATGGAGACACCATAACTTACCACATCACAAACATCGCACTGAACTTTTTAAGCTCCAAGGAGGCCGTGAATGTTAACCAAGCTTTTTTCCAGTTCTCCTATCTTCACTGTCAACTTGGAATAAAGTCAGCATGTTTTATTGTTACTGTGTTGTTTTAGTGTCAGGATATATGTATGTGATGTAGTAATCCTCAATCTCATGCATTTTGAAGTGGAGAATAAATGAGTGGGGAAGTTTTTGTGTTCCTGCCAAGATAATCATTGCCATGTTTAAAGCTCTGTTCAGTCATGCCTATATTGAAAACTGTCTTCTTGATTTCGAGGTCTTTTGAGGCTTAAATTTTTTCTCTTTTTATGGGGGTTGGTCTCCCAAACTTAGACCATAGCTAACTACAGTTAGAGCTAAGGAGACCTAAGGTTACCTGTCAACAGCCGGTTGCTGGGGCATAAAAATAAAACTTCCAGACCAGTTGGGTGTCATGCCCTGCAATTTTGTCTTCGCATGCTAGATGTTTTGCTAGAACATTTCATTCTGGTGTGATTCAAGTGACAAAAGTCTTTTAAACCTATCTGACAAAATCTAGAGCTGTTTAAAAAGTGGAGACAACGTTTTTCCAAAGGAACACACAACAAGAGGTGAGAGTTGGTTGCAATTGACATGCAGGTGACTTAGCACGTCCCGTGGATGATTCACATGGGTGGATGCCAGCTCTCATCATAATAGGAACCCAGGAGACAATTAAGTCAGTCATTTCAAGCTGGTGAATTGCTGACTGGTTGAGTTTTAACTAGTGGACTCCAGGTATACAAAATGGAGCACAGTAAGTTTTGCCAAACTTACTGATTGATTAAGAAGTATATTTTATTAAAGTAGTCAAGATCATGTGATGTAATCTTCACCAGGTTGTGAAATCAAGACTGTTAAAAAGTAATGGTTTGTAACTATGAAATTTGAGAGTGATTTAAATCATTTTAGTAGGTTCACAGTTCTATGTACTATAAATTTCCATGGGGCCAACATCATGCAGAATGGGGTTTAAGAAAGCAGTTAGGTGATTTTGTTCTCGTATAAAGCCTGTGTGGTTTTATATTTGTTTGTAATACAGTACAGTATTAAGTCTTTGGAAGTAAATGTAAATGCATTGTGCCTTCATCAATCTTTACTTCTATATTTCAGGTTGGTCTGCATAAGTGACACAAACTTGCAACTTGCTTGTGACAATGGCACTGAAGATGTTTTACCAGTCACTAGAGGTGACAGATAAACTCACTGGATAGGCTGCTGGTCCCAATGACGTCTGTTGTCAAAATGAAGAGGAATCATCACTTCATTGAAAAAACCCAATGCAGAATAAGTGAACTTTTTAATTAATTTCATTGTATGAAGAACCATCTTGACTAATACACTGGGCTTTGTAGAGCAGTTTTGGAAGTACATGTCATTTATTTATGATTTCTCAGCTTGATATTGACTGAAAAGATTGTATGATTGTAAAACCAATTTGTTTATTATGTTCTAGTGCCTTAAGTATGAATGCGAATAGCACATTTGAGATACAAGACAATTACTTTTACCAATAAGATTAATGCCTGCTTTCTATAGAAGAAGTTAAGTGTTTTATGTAAGTGATTACCAAGCAATTACATGGCCTATAGTTTCTTGCACGGCGGCTTAAATTAAAAAATTAGTGGGTAACGCCTCGAAGTATAGTGCAGGAACTACAAGCAGACAGCCTCATTCTGTTTCTGCCGGTGCTTGAGTCAACACCAGGTGTCGATGTCAGCTTTGTTCTTAAATTTTCTGGTCGGAGACAGGATTTCAGTGATGCATTTTTGCTGATTTTGAGTAACCTTCAAGCCTAAAGCTTTCAGGATCAGTATTCTATTGTTTGTTTTTAAGATCTGATTCAAATTTATCATATTTGCTAAAGTAGCAAATTCCCAATCAAATTGGTTAACTACCCGTAGCGGAGTTTACCACGCTGCCACCTTTACTGATTAACGTAATGAAACGTAAACATTGCAGTCGTTGCCGAACAAGTATTTATGGTAATGAAATGATTATTTGCAAGTCTCAATTGATGTTTGATAGGATTTGACTTATGTCTGTATGATGGTACTCAGTGTACTTCGAACAGTGTTGGTAAAGGTTAACTTTCCTATGCCGAGTAGTGTAAAAAACTTGGATACGTTCGCTACCTCGTTTACCGATTAGCGTAATAAAACGTAAATATTGTGTTCTCTGCCGAACCAATTTTTTTGGTATTGAAACGCATGTCGACAAGTCTCAAATAATGAAGATATGTCTGTATGATGGTACTGGGTACTTCCAACTTTTGTGGTTAAGACTCAGAACCCCTCTTCTCATGATGACAGATTTGAATCCTTTTCCATACTGTCTCTTACTAACTTTCTTGACAACGATCTGGACGAATTGCTCCTTTTCCCTGTCAGAGCTCTACTCTGTTATCTGAAAAGGACTCGTCATTTGAGACCGGGGTTCAGAAGACTTTTCCTTAGCACTGGCTGGAACAAGAAAGAAATGTCCAAGAATACGATCACTCTTGGCTTCGTGAAACTATCAGACAAGCTTATAGTTCGACTTCATGCACCAGTCCTAACACAGTGCATACAAGAGCACATGATGTTAGAGGTCTAGGCGTTTGTTTGGCATTCAAAAAGAACTTGTCTGTTCAAAGGATTTTGAAGGCTGGCACTTTTTGGCTTTGTCAGGTTGTTTTTAACCAGACTCCAGCCAACACCAGAGAATTTATCCTTACGTTAAGATTGAAGGTTTGTTAGTTATAGAAAATGCAAATTTATTTAAAATTTGTCCTTTTATTTGTATTTTATTTAATTTCCTCTTTGCTCTGGCAGATCTAATGTAAGTTTTGTTATTATATCAGTTTTCCTCTAGTTTCTGAGCAGACATCTCTGTCATTCATGTTTTCATTGATTTCGTAGGTTTTCCTGGTACAGAAGCCTAGTTTACTTGTATTTTATTTGATTTCCTCTTTGCTGTGATAGATCTATTGTAAGTTTCGGTATTATTGTTATCAGTATTATCTAAAAATACATCCCAGAATGCCATGAACTTGCTAACCTTACTCCCAAAGACACCAGTGAATTACAGAGTGTCAGAGTTTAAACTTACTAGGAGCAACAGCATCCGGCAAAGAGTCTGAGAAATTTATCTGCAGTCTTGTAGTGTAGGTTATGTAAGACTTGTAGGAATGACCAGGTAGACATCCAATGCCTGAACTCTCTTAGGGCTCACATGAAGAATTCCTTCTTATTATTAGCAGTTATGATGTGGACCATTGACTGATGGTCTCTTGTTTGTCATTTTTTTGTAAGTTGTATTTTAACAGAGATCTTTCACATTCACAACTGATCCTGAATCCCCTTTTCCTGCTGTGAGCAACCATATTTGCAGCAAATGTTCCTCACTGTAGAACTTCTCAGTTCCAGAGTGGCTTTATTTCTCACACCATTGGACTGTGGAGCAGCCTACCGGAGGATGTTGTGCAATTGGAACTTTCGAAGTTCAAGCAAAGATGCAATGCATTGCTGCCTTAGTAGCATTCTCCTTGCATTTCAATACGTTTTACCTATCTGTTAATGTATTCATTTATTTATTCTTTCTTAGCCAGTAAGATCCCTCTACCTCCTCTTACTTCTTCCTAATGAACACCATATATATACTGTACTTTGGAAGCTTGAATTTCAAGTCAGTGGCCCCTGTGGGCTTGTTCCGTATGAATAGGTTTCGTCTTCTTAATAATGGTAATAATTTAAACAAGAGGTGGAATTTGGAACAAGGCAGTGTTTTAAAAATTAGATGGCCAGGTGGTACAATTTTATGTAGGTTACTGTAGGCAAAAACTTAAGAATTGTGAAGTTAAACATGAAACGGGTGACTCAAGATGTTAGTGAAGATATTAAATTTATAACAATTTTAACAACTTGTTGTGTAAAAGTTGAGAATAAGGTTAGTAAATGTGTCCGAGTTTTTCCTTGTCTGAATTATTTGTGAATGTTTTCGATGCCATTACTAAAACCTTGATTTTAACACATACAACTTACCTGTTAGTTACATATAGCTTTAGTCTTTGACGTCACGGCAAAATTTCAAAACGCGCGGCAGCGCCAGTCCGAATATCGGGTGATCGCCCTTACCTGCCCTCTGTCGGGGTACTAGGAACTATTCCAACATGCTTCAGAATAATTTTGCCGTCACGTCGGCGACATTGTTGTCGGTACTCGAGCGAAATTTCATTGTATCTGCCTACATCGAGCTGTTTTCACTTGGTGAAGTACTCTCTTGTTGGTTTGCGGCTTTGCCAGTTATTTGTCACCTATTTAGTCAGGTTTTCTGATAATTATGTCAGATTCTGGGTCTTATACCTTTAGGGTATGCAGCAAAGGCTGTAAGACGAGGTTGGTCAAGGCTAGTCTTGATCCTCATTCAATTTGTGTGGCTTGTAGAGGTCAGGAATGTTCATATGAGAGGAAGTGTGATGAATGTGTCAGTATGACTGAAAAAGATTGGAAGGCTCTATCTAAGTATGTAAAGAAGCTTGAGAAAGATAGAGCCAGGAAAGCTTTAGCTAGAAGTTCTTCTTCTCTCTCTCAGAAACCGGAATCTCCCTTAGCTATGCAGGAAACTTCTATTAATATCCCCGTGGCTACTAATATTCCTATTCCTGACTCTGATATCCCTGAACCCGTTACCGTGTCTGAGTATCAAGTCCAGATGGACGCCAGATTTAACCTTATTGTGGGCGCCATGGAGGATATTGGCGTTAACGTGAAATCCCTTCATGAGCGTATGGATTCTTTCCAAAATATTGTGAATAATTTAAGTGCAGTGCAAAGTGTTAGTGTGGTGGAGGAGGTGGTTGCTCGGCCTACTCGTTCTCCTAGACCTAAGCCTCTGTCAAGCTCCCCTGCTCCTGGGAGAAGACATGCTGAAAGTCCAAGGGAGGCGAGTGGGGTCTGCTCACGAGCAGCCGCCCCCTCGAACAGTCCTGTTGTTTCCCAGGCTGTTTCAGAGCGCCGTTGGAAAGGCGACTCAAGGAAGTGTCTTTCTTCAAGCTCCAGTGATTCGCCTCGCAGAGGCTGGAGATTTCCCGACGAGTCTAGACCATTGAAGAGGTCCAGGAATCTTTCGCCTTCAGCGGTTCAGAAGAAGAAGCCATTTCGCTTATCACAGCCTTCCTGTAGTTTTTGGGAGAGTCCGGAGAGATTTTCGTCGTCAGAAGAGTCTTCTCCCAGGCGCAAGGCTCATGTGCGCAAGAGGTATAAGACTTCCCATTCGGTATTGCCCAGCGTTCCCGGTGTTTCTCCTTTGGTTTCACGTAAGCCTATTGTGGCTTCTGCGCCTCTTCCTCATCACGATCCTGGCTCTACTGATCATCGTTCCCCAGTTGGATCCTCGTCTACTCATGACTTTCTTCGAGCGATGCACAAGAAAATTGGAAGCATTCTTGGCGGGCTCGGAAGGCCTGGTTCTTCTCCAGCAAAGCCTTCTGAAGTGTATTTGATGCCTCCTCCTTCGTCTCGAGCTCTCGGAGCGCCCAGTACGAAAGCTCCTCCTCGATCTGTGTCTCTTGATCCTCCTTTGGTTCAGGCTCAGGATCAGGCTCGTACGCCTAGTCAGGCTCAGGCGCTCCCTCAAGATTTAGCGCTCTCTCAGGCTCAAGCGCCTCAGGTAGCGCCAGGTGAGGCGCCATCCCAGGCTCCTTTTGTGGCGCCAGTTCAGGCTCCTCTTGTGGCGCAGGCTCCTCTTGTGGCGCCAGTTCAGGCTCCTCTTGTGGCGCCTACTCAGGCTCAGGCTCCTCCTCAAGCTCTTATTCAGGCTCCTACTCTTCCTTCACAAGATGTGTGTGTGCAAGCGGAAGGTTTTTCTCCTATTTCGTCTGAGGAAGAAGTTGTGGAAGAGTTTCCTGTAGACGAACCAGACTCCTCTCGCTCGGATTACAAGAAGCTTCTTCGCTTCTTTATTGATAATTTTCCTGAGGATTTTGCACCTGCGGCTCCGGCTTCCCCTCTCTCTCAGTACGCAAGAGACTCGAAGCCTCCTACCTCTTCCTTTATGAAGTTAGTGCTTTCTATTTCAGCTAAGAAGGCATTAAAGAAAATGAACTCCTGGTTGGAAGACAAGCGTGATCAGGGGAAAACCACTTTCTGCTTCCCTCCTTCCAAGCTTTCTACTAAGACGAAGGCTTGCTACGACACTGGGGAAGTTTTCTCTCTGGGAGCTTCTGCCTCCTCTCAGGGAGACTTCTCCAGTCTCGTTGATTCTACCCGTCGTTCTGCGATGAACTCGGCTCGGATTTTCTTCTCTCCTTCAGAGTTGGACCACCTTTTGAAGAACGTTTTCCGAGTTTTGGAAGTCATCAGTTTTATGGACTGGACTATTGGCGCTTTGGGTAGGAAGGTAAAGTCTTTTGGTCTTTCCGAAGCGCATTTCGATGATTTCTCTTCTGTTATGTCCTGCTTAGATAAAGGGATTCGTGACGGTGCGTCTGAGTTAGCCTCCATCTTCACGTTAGGAGTTCTTAAGAAGCGACAACTTTGGTGCTCTTTTGTCGCTCGTGGAGTTTCTAGGACTCAAAGATCGGCTCTTCTTTTCGCACCTCTGGATAAGAAGTACCTTTTCCCTCAAGAACTTGTGGCCGAAGTGTCGAAATCCCTTACTCAGAAGTCCACACAGGACCTTTTGGCGCAATCCTCTCGTAAACCAAAAGCTCCTCAACCTTCTCTGCCAGCGCAAACTCGTCCTCTAGTTAATCAAAATAGGCCCTTTCGTGGCAGGCCCCTCACCCGTACAGGATCTAGTTTCCGGGGCAAAGCAAGATTTGTCTCCAGGGCTATCAAACCCTCAATTAAAAAGTGATCTGCATGTCCTCCATGCACTAGTAGGAGCCAGACTTCAGCAGTTCTGGCAAACTTGGGAGGAGATCGGAGCGGACCAGTGGACCACGTCCGTGCTAAAGGAAGGATATTCTATCCCCTTCCTCAAGAGGCCCCCTCTTGCAACAGAACCTTTAGCTTTGACAGCATATTCCAGCAACTTAGAGAAATGCTCGGTTCTGAGTGCGGAAGTAGACTCCATGCTTTTAAAAGGAGCGATAGAGATCGTGGAAGAAGTCAACTCTCCAGGCTTTTACAACCGCCTTTTTCTTGTTCCAAAGGCCTCAGGCGGCTGGAGACCAGTCCTGGACGTGAGTTCTCTCAACCTTTTCGTGGAGAAAACCAGTTTCTCGATGGAGACGACGCAATCCGTCCTCAATTCTCTTCGTCCGGGGGATTGGATGGTCTCAATAGATCTGCAGGACGCTTACTTTCACATTCCGATCCATCCCGCGTCCAGGAAGTTTCTTCGCTTCGTTTTCCAGGAGAAGACTTATCAGTTCAGGACTCTGTGCTTCGGTCTGTCCACAGCCCCTCAAGTATTCACAAGAGTTATGTCCACTGTTGCCAAAGCTCTTCATCTCAGAGGAATAAAGATCTCTCTCTATCTAGACGATTGGCTCCTTCGTTCCCAGTCTCAGTCTCAGTGCTTGGAGGATTTGAAAGTAACTCTCGACTTGACACAGAAGCTAGGACTTCTAATCAATTGGAAGAAGTCTCACCTATCTCCCTCACAATCCAGGATCTATTTAGGAGTGAGACTGGAAACAGTTCCTTTTCTGGCTTTTCCGTCAGATCAAAGAATCTCGGACTGTCTCGCAAAAGTCCAGAACTTTCTGGATATGGATACCTGTTCCGCAAAGGCTTGGATGAGCCTCCTGGGAACTCTGGCGTCAATAGAAAAGTTTGTCTCCCTGGGGAGACTTCACATGAGGCCCCTTCAATTCTACCTCAGGGAGCAATGGAACAGGAAAACGCTTCCAGACTCCTTCTCCTTTCCAATCTCGGACCGTATCAAGGAGGATCTAAGGTGGTGGTTAGATCGAAGAAAATTAGAGAAAGGTCTCTCTCTTTTTCCGTCGAACCCGAACCACGAACTGTTTGCAGACTCGTCAGAAGTAGGATGGGGAGCGACGTTGGGGGTAAAAGAAATTTCAGGTTTGTGGAATGCGACAGAAAAAGAATGGCACATCAACAAGAAGGAGTTGAAAGCAATCCACCTGAGTCTCGTACACTTCCTACCATTCGTACAGGGACAAACAGTTCTGGTTCATTCAGACAGCTCCACAGCGTTGTCTTATATAAAGAAACAGGGGGGCACTCATTCTTACTCCCTCAGCGAGGTAGCAAGAGACCTCCTTTTGTGGGCAGAAAAGCACAAGATTCTGCTCCTAACGAGATTCATTCAGGGAGCCCTCAACGTGAGAGCGGACTCCTTGAGCAGGAAGCACCAGGTTCTGTCCACAGAGTGGATTTTGCACGAAGAAGTGTGCAAGTCGCTGTGGAGACTTTGGGGTCAACCTCTGGTAGACCTGTTCGCGACGAACAAGTCGAACAGGCTCCCAACCTTCTGCTCTCCTGTCCCGGACCAAGCAGCCTTCCAGACGGACGCAATGCTACTGAATTGGTCGGGTCTGGACCTTTACGCCTTCCCGCCGTTCAAGATGTTAGGTGCGGTGTTGAGGAAATTTCAGCACCACTCCAACACCAGGATGACGTTGATAGCCCCCTTCTGGCCTTCCAGGGATTGGTTCCCAGTTCTCATGGATCTCTTGATCGACTTCCCGAGGAGCCTTCCAAACAGAGTAGATTTACTCAGACAGCCCCACTTCAGGAGATTTCACGAAAACCTGTCAAGTCTGCGGCTAACTGCGTTCAGACTATCGAACGTCTTCTCAGAAGCAAAGGATTTTCGAAGAAAGCGGCTCAATCCATCGCTAGAGCCAGAAGACCATCTTCGATCAAGGTCTATGAGTCCAAGTGGAATATGTTTCGTTCATGGTGCAAAGATCATGACATTTCCTCTTCCAGAACCTCGGTGACGCAGATTGCGGATTTTCTTTTGTTCCTCGGGAATAAGAACCTTTCTGTATCCACACTTAAAGGTTATCGTAGCATGCTGGCTACTGTTTTTCGTCACAGAGGTTTGGATATCTCTAATAACCAAGATATAACGGACCTTATTAAATCCTTCGGTACCTCTAAGAGGTCAGATGCTAAAGTTGTTTCGTGGAATCTTGATGTAGTCCTGAAGTGGCTTATGTCTGAGAAATTTGAACCTATGGATTCTGCTTCTTTAAGAGATATTACGAGGAAAACCCTCTTTTTAGTTTTGTTAGCTACAGCTAAGAGAATCAGTGAGATCCACGCCTTGGATAAGAGAGTAGGATTCTCTGCTTCAAAAGCAATTTGTTCTTTCAAACTGTTTTTTATGGCCAAGAACGAGACCCCTTCGCACCCGTGGCCTCGCTCTTTTGAGATTCCGAGTCTGTCGGAATTGGTAGGTAAGGAGCAGGAGAGGTTCCTCTGCCCAGTCAGAGCCTTGAAATATTATTTGCGAAGGACTAAAGATATTAGGGGTCCTTCAGATTCCTTATGGTGTTCGGTCAGGAACCCTCTTAGACCAATGTCCAAGAATGCCATGTCCTTTTTTATTAGAGATCTGATTTCTGAAGCTCACTCCAATATTTCAGAGAATGATTTGAAAATGTGTAAAGTGAAGGCTCACGAAGTGAGGGCTATCTCTACTTCTCTCGCTTATAAAAGGAACCTCTCCCTTCAAGATATTGTGCAAGCAACCTACTGGAGGTGTAAGTCTGTATTTGCTTTGCATTATCTCTCGCAAGTGCAGACAGTGTTTGACGAGTGCAGCACGTTAGGGCCCTTTGTTGTATCTGGCACGGTAATGGGTAAAGGGGTAAAGGAGGATTAACCTACCTTTACTTACTTGTTTTTTGGAGTGTGAAGGTTTTTTATGGTTGTCTGTGAGGGTAAGTGTTGGTTAGTTTTACCCCACAGTTGGTTTTGGTTTTTATGGTTATACTTTTTCTTTGGTGTTGGGTGACCCCTTTTGTAATTCATGATGTTTGTGCTGCGCCCTGAGCAGGGGCATACTTGTGGTATTGTCACGGCCATGTCCTAGGTGACTGATACCCAGCTTAAGCAATCTGCGACCAGGTCATTATACCCCGCGGTTGCTCTGAGGATAGCAGGTTACTGAGGCAGTAACTGTGGAATCAGCTACCTTAGCAGGTGAGGAACTAAGAAATTTTCTACATTAATAACCTTAATGTTTCCAACAACTCTTTTTAGCTGTCATTGCCCCACCTCCTAAAGGTGTCAATCAGCTATATGTAACTAACAGGTAAGTTGTATGTGTTAAAATGACATTTTTATTCTAAAATAATGTTTAACACATACTTACCTGTTAGTTACATATACGAAAGCCCACCCTCCTCCCCACGGGGACAGGTAGGCAAATTATTCTGAAGCATGTTGGAATAGTTCCTAGTACCCCGACAGAGGGCAGGTAAGGGCGATCACCCGATATTCGGACTGGCGCTGCCGCGCGTTTTGAAATTTTGCCGTGACGTCAAAGACTAAAGCTATATGTAACTAACAGGTAAGTATGTGTTAAACATTATTTTAGAATAAAAATGTCATTTTTTTTGCAGATTTTGGAATTTGTACAAAGTCCAGCTTACACTGAAGAATTATCATTTGAAAACTCTGGCCCAAGGAACAAGAGCTCATTCTGGCATAAGGCCAGCATCTTTTAAAATCTGAGACGCATCGAATTTGCTCTAACACCACCCACCCACCTACCTTCCCATCACGTCTTCAGAATTTAATAGAATTATACATACATTTCTTGTTACTGTTTTCCAGCAAAGTATAATGACGACATCTTGTGTTGTGGGCTGTATTTGTGTGAATTTATACATGAGTGATGTGTATGGGGGCCTGTAGTTTTTTTTCAGTTTTAAGATGATTTTTCAAAGGTACCTGTGTACCTGTGTGATAGTTTTGGCTTAATAGGTACCTTGGAACATGTAAGTGTTTTTTTTAATGTTGTACAGTGAATGTTTGACTCTATGAGAGTATATGGTCTTTGATAGTACTTCGGTATTGATTGATAGGTTTATTCACTTGCTCATTATTCATTTTTCCTTCCCTTCTCAGTATCCGAGTCTTGAAATCTCAACTATTGTAGCCTGCACTTGGATAATGTCTAGATTTCTGATAAGTAGCAGAGTTTGTTAAGTAACAAATACCCTGTATTTTAGCATGCAATTGAATATTGTCTAGATTTCTGATAAGTAGCAGAGTTTGTTAGGTAATAAAGACCATGTATTACAGCTGCAATTGAATATTGTCTAGATTTCTGATAATTAACAGTAATTCTACATAGTTCCTAACCTGTACTATACACTTGAAAGTCAGTTTTAAGAGATTGATATATGGCAGGCATATACAAAAATAAGCATACTTAAATAGCTAATAACTAATGTCAGAAGGGTATCAAGTTGAGATATTTATTTTTTATTTTTATTAATTTCTGAAACTTGAATGATGCTTCGTTCGATAATGTCATATTCAGATAGCCTTCAAAAAATGCTTCTTTGTACAGACCATATTTTTCCCTTCTCAGTGACCCTGTAAGAAACAAATTCATAGGTTGTAGGTTATAGGTTATAGGTTCATAACCCTGTAACACCTCATGTCGTAATAGTGAATGTTTATGGGACTCTTTTTACGTAAGAATATTGAGCAGGAGTCTGTGAATGAAAGTGTACACATTCTTTAGATAGAAACGTATTTATCAGAAATTGGAAATTAGTATTATCAAGTAGCTGAACAGAAGTAGAGTGTGTCTTAAACAATGAAGATTGTGATGAACATGTTGTTTACATGTATGAAACATTGTCTAGTTGATTTGAATGGAAGAAACAGTGTGATTGTATGTGGATTTTTTGTAAAATTGATGTCATTTTTTTGAAAGAATTTTATAATTGTTACACTATGATAATTTTAAGTTTCAAACAATTTCGTAAGTGTTATGCTTTGTAATGAAATTGTTTTTCAAGTAATTGTGATAATTTTGAAATAATTGTATAGTTGTGTCACGTAATGGTGAAATCATTTGTTAAATAATTTTCATAATTTTAAGTTGTACAGATGCCAGCGAGCTTATTCGTGTAACGGAATGCAAAAAAGTATAATAATTTTTGCATGATTTATGTGCCTAGGGTTACAGATATTTCCTGTAGACTGTAAATCATATGCTTTTATAAATAGGTTCACTCACATGGTGCACTGTAGGCATTACTGTAGGCTGTTTGAGGCATCCCTTAGGGCCCTAGCTGCACCCACTTCTTTTTAGTCCAACCACACTAACTCCAAATCTCTTCAATTTCCTAAGTGCTGATTGGCAGAAAGTGCACCGGTGCTTGGCCTTGCAGCCAAAACTTCCGGAAATAATTCACTTTCAGTTCACCCCAAGAATTTGGCGTTGCATTAACATAGGTCAGGGTTCGTTAAACGATGACTTGATATTTAATATACCGTTAGCAAAATGTAGTCATTATTCTATTTGAGGTTTTATGTAAATCAGTCGGTTCCTCTTGCATAAGTTGGACATTGGCTGGATAAGCAACAGTAGTCATCAGTTATTATTATTATTATTATTATTATTATTATTATTATTATTATTATTATTATTGTTGTTGTTGTTGTTGTTGTTGTTGTTGTAGCAAATTCTTTGTTTTAACTTTCAAAAAGAAGTTATGTGGTTTATATGAGTCTCAAGTTAACCTTGAAAGAAACATGCATAATTTTTGTTAATTTTAATTTTGAGAGATCTTAAATCTTAAATCATATTTTAGTGTTTTAGAATATATCTTAGAAAGTGAAATGAATAAGGAGATTGAAAATAGCAACATTGCATGTATTACAAAGAATTTGAGGGAGTTATAGGCATATCATTTGAAGAATCACACAAGAATTAGCAAAATCAGTCAAAAAACACATCGCATTTAAGCTTGTCTTGTGATATATGATATTAAGGCTTTGTAGAACCATAGTTTTCTAGTTGTTAATGAGTTTATTCATCATTTTTTTTCACATTCTGATCGTGAAAATCACATTCTGATTGTGAAAAACAACCAAACGGATCTCATTTATTGATAGACTACCATTCCTGCGTGTTTTTCAAATTTAAAGTTCGGTTGACTTTTCAGCATGAATCAGATTTCATATTTTGTCACCACAATTTAGATTCCATTTCAGTGAGAAAACTTTGATATATTTCATATTTAACATATTAATTATACCATCTTTCCTGATACCAGTTCATCGTAAAACTATTCAAAATGTATCAGTGTCACACCTTATGCAGTGAATTTCAGACTTACTTTGGCTCCTAGCATTTTCTATAATGCAATCACTCATTTATTTTCCAATTTAATTTTGCAATGTTAGCCAATTTAATATTTCATTGTTAGCTAATTTAGATGATGTAATGTTAGCTGATTTGATGTTGCAATTTTAGAAATTAGATAAAGGTGTAAATTGTCATTAGGTCTATTGAATACAAAGATTCTTGCATTACTTGTTCGTAAGATCTGTTCAGGACAATAGATTATTTGCCCTGTAAAGCTCACTGGCATTCTGTAAACTTACTGTCAATTTTATGGTATATTTATTTTGTAAATTAAATTTTAACAGGCAGAACACATTCTAATTGTTTAAAGGATTATTTTTTGTTAAATGTAGCAGTGGTAACAGTTTTTAAATTTATTTTTGAAGGCTTTTGATTAAATTTTTAAAAACATGAAGGTAGGATCTTCTAAGTTAGCAATATACATCCGTAGAAGAATGTCACTTTAAATTTCAGTTTTGTTCATGCAACTTACCTGTCAGATATATATATAGCTGTATTCTCCGAAGTCCGACAGAATTCCAAAAACTCGCGGCACACGCAGTGGGGCCAGGTGGTTAATACCCATTCCCGCCGCTGGGAGGCGGGTATCAGGAACCATTCCCATTTTCTATTCAGATTTTCTCTGTCGCCGGTACTGTCAACAACTGTTTTCAGTACCTCCGTCTTTGGATTTCGTAAACTCGTTATTTTCCACTTAAGTATTCTATTTGACTTTTGGTTTTTGTCTTTGGATTGTGGATTGGCATACGCTTTTGTGGAATTTGCTTTTGATTGCTCTTTGGATGATGTCTGGATCTAGTTATGCTAGCTTCAGAGTATGTTGTGTGAATGAGTTTAAGGTGAGGCTACCGAAAGTTTCGGTAGATCCTCACTTTATATGCATGAGGTGTAGGGGGCAGGTTTGCTTGATAAATGATCGCTTACTTTGCCTCCCACCCTGCTAATTTATTAGTTCAGGATTTCATTCTCGGACTAATAGTGCTCCTTTTTGCATCTGGAAGATGGCTAACAAATATTATCTATTGCGAAGGTGCATAGATTGAGCGAGTCAAGCGATAATAAAGAAGAAACAATAGTAACGCTGGGTCAGTCAAAGTGCACGTCGTGAAAACGGACTCGTAAGGCGGACGCTGAAGAGGATATGTCCAATAAAGTTTTCGTAACTATGTTGTTACAACAAAATCAAACACTTATGGAGTTATTAAAGGAAATGTAAGGTTTGTTTTTGGAGATAGTCTACCGAGAGCAGCGGGACTAGAGTGACGTCACGTAGGCAAATGGCTGCCTCCTAGTAAAAAGTAAACAAACGCTTTCGCGAGTTCAAAGTAGCACGGTAAACGTTAAAGATGCCATAATTTACTCAGGTCGGTATCAAACATTAGTTTTAGTCAGGGTGAGGAGATAACCTACCATAATTTTAGTTAAAACGACGAGAATAGGTTTTATCTCGCCGAGACTGATTTAAATCTACCGGCCTAACGTAGGCGAGCCAAATTCTAGTACTCGTAGGCTAAGCGGGAGTTGAGACTTCCCAAGTAAGTAGCCTATTTCACAATATATTGACTGGGGGGCCTTTCTGTCAAGCATGCTTCGTCTCCCAGTCGTGCTCACAGCTCGCTGGATCGCCATCGTGACGCTCTGCTGCATCGTGACGCTCCGCAAGCAGCTATCCTGGACGCTTCTGTAGCTGCTCGTCAGGACGCTCCTCTCGCTGCCGTGCAGGACGCTCGGCTGGACCGCCATCGTGACGCTCCGCAAGCAGCTATCCTGGACGCTTCTGTAGCTGCTCGTCAGGACGCTCCTCTCGCTGCCGTGCAGGACGCTCGGCTGGACCGCCATCGTGACGCTCCGCAAGCAGCTATCCTGGACGCTTCTGTAGCTGCTCGTCAGGACGCTCCTCTCGCTGCCGTGCAGGACGCTCGGCTGGTCCGCCATCGTGACGCTCCGCAAGCAGCTATCCTGGACGCTTCTGTAGCTGCTCGTCACTGTAGCTGCTCGTCAGGACGCTTCTCTCGCTGCCGTGCAGGACGCTCGGCTGGTCCGCCATCGTGACGCTCCGCAAGCAGCTATCCTGGACGCTTCTGTAGCTGCTCGTCAGGACGCTCCTCTCGCTGCCGTGCAGGACGCTCGGATGGACTCTCGGGAGGACGCCTCTTTGGTTGCTCGAAGTGACGCTTCAGAGCAATCAAAGTCTGCGGGGAAGCGTAGATCCCATCTGCGTGTTGGACCGCAAGGCCTTCGTTTTCTCCCATTGAAGAGGGAGAAGTCTGTTGTGAGTCGGAGCCTGCAGTCCTTGAGCAGCCTCCCCCTTCCTCGTCTACGGACTACCAGGTGTTAGCCGGCCTTTCTTAAGGACTTGTTTGGCGACAAGTTTCAAACCCTCGGCCACTCTCTCTCCTCCTTCGCAGTTTGCTTCGTCCTAGACGAGGAGAGCGCCGGGGTTTGTCAAGATGACTTCGTCTCTGGCGACGAAGAAGGCCTTCAAGAAGGTTAACACCTGGATGGAGGAAGGAAGACCCAAGGCAAGACTTCTTTTGCCCTGCCTCCGTCCAAGCTGAGCGGCAAGGCAGGTATGTGGTAAGAGACCGGGGAGGACGTCGGCTCAAGAGTTCCTTCGTTGTCCCAGGGAGACTTCGCTAGCTTGGTCGACGCGCCTAGAAGGTCCCTCCTGTCGGCTGCCAAAGTGTCCTGGACTATGTCGGAGACGGATCACCATTTGAAAGGACTGTTTCGAACCATGGAGGTCTTCAATTTCCTGGACTGTTGATTGGGGGCTCTAGACGTCAGGATTAGGAGTCCCGACTCGATCTGCCTGGGGGAGCTGTCCAGCGTGTTGAACTGCATGGACAAAGCAGTCAGGGATGGCTCAGAGGAACTGGCTTCCCTCTTTTGTACGGGCCTCTTGAAGAAGAGGGCCTTGTACTGTAACTTTACAGCCTATGGCCCTACCAGCCAACGGCCATACCACGTTGAAAGCACCGCTTCTCGTGCGATCAGCGAAGTTAAGCAACGTTGGGTCTGGTCAGTACTTGGATGGGTGACCACCTGGGAACACCAGATGCCTTTGGCGTCATACTTTTGCAAAGTCAGTTTCTCCGTCGCAGAGGTCTTTGCTGTTCTCCCCGTTTTCGAGCCATCTCTTCCCCCCAGTCCTTGTTCAAGGATCTCTCCTCCAGCTTGAAGGAGGCCACTCAAGACCTCTTGGCCCACTCGTCAAGACGCCCGGCAGTCCCTTTGATGTCGTTGTCGGGTCAGACCTCCAGGAAGTAGAAGCCCTTTCGTGGAGGAGCTTCTTCCTCGAGATCTTCTCCCCGAGGTAGAGGTCTTTTCAGAGGCGGAGCCCCGCCTAAACCTTGGGGCAGGAAGTGATTTGCAGCGCCTCCAGACACCTGTAGGAGCCAGGCTTCTTTCGTTTGCGAGAGCCTGGAGAGCAAGAGGGGCAGACACCTGGTCCCTTGAAGTTATCGAGAGAGGATACAAGATCCCCTTTCTCGACTCACCACTTCTGTGCACGTCGCCCAGGGATCTGTCGTCCTCATTCCATCAAGAGAAGCAACAGATCCTTTTCGAGCTATTAGAGCAAATGCTCGAGAAAGAGCTGTGGAGCAAGTCCTGGAGCTGGACTCCCCAGGATTCTACAACCGACTGTTCCTAGTTCCGAAGCAGTCGGGAGGATTGAGACCAGTCCTTGATGTCAGTAGACTGAACCGCTTCATGGTGAAGGAGAAGTTCACGATGAAGACGTCCCAGTCTGTTTTAGGAGCATTAAGACCAGGAGATTCGATGGTCGCTCTGGACTTACAGGACGCTTACTTTCACGTTCCCATACATCCCCAGTTGAGGAAGTATTTGAGGTTTGTACTAGGGGGACGAGTGTTTCAATGCAGAGCTCTTTGCTTCGGGCTAAGCACAGCTCCCATGATCTTCACGATTATCATGAGAAATGTGGCGAGATGGCTTCACTTGGCGGGTATTCGTATCTCGCTTTACCTGGCCGATTGGCTCATCCGAGCCTCTTCACAGTCAAGGTGTCTGGAGGACCTGAATGCGAATTTAGAGTTGACAAAGTCCCTAGGACTTCTAGTGAACGAAGAAAAGTCCCATCAGATCCCGATGCAGTCCATCGTCTATCTGGGGATTCAGATGGATTCAGTGGCTTTTCAAGCTTTTCCATCCCAGGAACGTCAGTAGCAATGCTTAGAAAAAGTCTCATCCTTCCCAGGAAGGAAATATGCTCGGTGAGGGAATGGACGAGTTTGCTGGGGACCATTTCCTCTCTGGAGAAGTTTGTTTCCCTGGGAAGACTTCATCTCAGGCCGCTCCAGTTTTTCCTGGCGGAAAACTGATTAGACAAGGAGAATCTAGAGGAGATCCTGAAGATCTCTCCCGTTTTCAAGATTCACCTGAGGTAGTGGCTCGACCCCTCGAGGTTGGCAGAAGGGGTTTCTCTATGCCTTCAGAGCCCCGACCTGGTGTTGTTTTCCTACGCTCCCAGGGAGGGATGGGGAGCAACACTAGGAGGGGAGAAAGTGTCAGGCACCTGGAGAGGGGAACAGGTGTCCTGGCACATCAATCTCAAGGAATTAGGGGCGATCCTGCTGGCCCTTCAATCCTTCGAGAGCCAAGTGTCAGGCTGAGTCGTACAAGTAAATTCAGACAACTCCACAGCCCTGGCATACCTCAAGAAACAGGAAGGAACTCGTTCCCGGTCCCTGTTCGCCCTGGCGAAGGAGATCCTGCTTTGGGCCCATGCGCGGGGGATCACGATCCTTGCGAGGTTCGTTGCAGGAGTGGAGAATATCCGCGCGGACCTTCTCGGTCGACAGCGGCAGCTTCTACCGACCGAGTGGACCCTTCACGAGGAAGTATGTCAGGAGCTGTGGAGGTTATGGGGACATCCCTTGGTAGATCTGCTCAGGCAGCCCCATTTCGAAAGGTACCTCAAAACTTCCCCGCTCTGAGTCTAACTGCATTCAGACTATCAGCCGACAACAAGGATCGTCACGATCTCTTGAGATCCTTTGAGACTGTCAAGGTACCTCATTCCAGGACGCCTCCCTGGAACCTGGATGTCGTCCTAAATTTTTTATGTCAAATACCTTCGAGCCTCTTTCTTCGGCGTCTCAAGAATGTGACAAGGAAGGTTTTTTCCTAACTGCTCTGGCTACGGCGAAGAGAGTTAGTGAACTTCAGGCTATCAATAATCATGTAGGTTTTAGAGGCCATAATGCAGTATGTTCTCTAAGCCGTATGTTCTTGCTAAAACGAGAACCCGTCTACCCCTTGGCCCAGGACCTTCGAGATTAAGGGTATGACGGAAATCCTCGGACATGAACCAGAAAGAGTCATGTGTCCTGTCAGGGCTCTCAAATTTTATTTGCAGAAGACTCGGGAAAGTCGAGGTCCTTCGGACAGTCTGTGGTGCTCTGTCAAGAGGCCGGATTTGCCTCTTTCTAAGAATGCACTGGCGTTCTTTTTTAGAAGCACCATTTTAGACGCACTTTCCGACGTTCAAGACAGTGACTTGAGTCTTTTGAAGTTAAGGCTCACGAAGTTAGAGCCATTGCAACCTCGGTGGCTTTCCAGAAGAACATGTCCCTTTGCGATCTTCTGGGTACCACCTTCTGGCGAAGCAATTCGGTGTTCACTTCACATTACTTGCGGGACGTGAAGACGACATACGAAGACTGCTATTCGCTAGGACCATACGTTTCCGCACTCCAGATCGGCCCCATAACACTTCTAGGCCTGGACCTCTGTCGGACTCCCAGGACCAGGGAGAGGGCAAGTCGAAAGCCACAGGAGGGTTACGGGGGCTTCCCACCGATCTGGCGTCCCTTCGGCAGGACCTGTTGTCGCTTCTGCAGACACAGTGTTGCGGGCAGGGAGCGATACTCATCCTATCCTTTAGAGGTTAGGAAGTATATTTTAATCTTGATTTTGTTTTTTTACGTCAGATCGGTCCCATAACGCTTCTAGGCCTGGACCTCTGTCGGACTCCCAGGACCAGGGAGAGGGCATGTCGAAAGCCGCAAGAGGGTTACGGGGGCTTCCCCCGATCTGGCGTCCCTTTGGCAGGACCTGTTGACGCTCTAGGTCAGGTGGTTGGTCGTTGCTCCTTTTGCCCTCACAGTATGGCCTTATGATCTAGTCCCATTGTGGTCACGCCCCCGTGGACAGATCATCTAGAACTCACCAGCTATATAGGTCACTACCTTGCTGGAGACTCTAGTAAAGCAGAAGCAGGCTTGGGTGACAGTAATCACGAAGTCAGCTATGCTAACATAGGCCTGGACCTCTGTCGGACTCCCAGGACCAGGGAGAGGGCATGTCGAAAGCTGTAAGTTGGTTACGGGGACTTCCCACCGATCTGGCGTCCCTTCGGCAGGTCCTGTTGATGCTCTCGGTCAGGTGGTTGGTCGTTGCTCCTTTTGCTCTCACAGTATGGTCTTATGATCTAGTCCCATTGTGGTCATGCCCCCGTGGACAGATCATCTAGAACTCACCAGCTATATAGGTCACTACCTTGCTGGAGACTGTAGTAAAGCAGAAGCAGGCTTCGGTGACTGTAATCACGAAGTCAGCTATGCTAACAAGTAAGGAACCAAGGCGTAAATCGCCTACATATATTTGTTTCCTAAATCCTATTCTGTCTCTTCCCACCTCCAATGGTGGGATTCAGCTATATATATATCTGACAGGTAAGTTGCATGAACAAAATGATATTTTAATGATAAAATAAAGTTTGTTCATACTTACCTGGCAGATATATATAATCATAGTGCCCACCCTCCTCCCCTCAGGAGACAGTGGCACTAGAAAATCTGAATAGAAAATGGGAATGGTTCCTGATACCCGCCTCCCAGCGGCGGGAATGGGTATTAACCACCTGGCCCCACTGCGTGTGCCGCGAGTTTTTGGAATTCTGTCGGACTTCGGAGAATACAGCTATATATATATCTGCCAGGTAAGTATGAACAAACTTTATTTTATCATTAAAATATCATGTTTTTTGTTTTGAATGTCATTATTATTATTACAGGAATATTTTAACCAGACTGTTGACTAAAAATGTGTAGACTTTTGAAAGTGCTTCTGATTAATTGATTCTAGAATTATATTAAATTTGAGTAACAGAGGAGTTAGAGAAGTTGGATAGCCAAGTAAAATGTATTTTATATCATCGTTAATCAATTTTCAATAAGGCTATTTGGTTAATTTGAGTAACAGGAGTTGGAGAAGTTGGATAACCAAGTAAAATGTATTTTGTCTCATCGTTAATCAGTTTTCAATAAGGCTATTTGGTTAATTTGAGTAACAGAGGAGTTGGAGAAGTTGGATAGCCAAGTAAAATGTATTTTGTATCATCATTAATCAGTTTTCAGTAAGGCTATTTGGTTAATTTGAGTAACAGAGGAGTTGGAGAAGTTGGATAGCCAAGTAAAATGTATTTTGTATCATCGTTAATCAGTTTTCAATAAGGCTATTTGGTTAATTTGAGTAACAGAGGAGTTGGAGAAGTTGGATAGCCAAGTAAAATGTATTTTGTATCATCATTAATCAGTTTTCAGTAAGGCTATTTGGTTAATTTGAGTAACAGAGGAGTTGGAGAAGTTGGATAGCCAAGTAAAATGTATTTTGTATCATCGTTAATCAGTTTTCAATAAGGCTATTTGGTTAATTTGAGTAACAGAGGAGTTGGAGAAGTTGGATAGCCAAGTAAAATGTATTTTGTATCATCATTAATCAGTTTTCAGTAAGGCTATTTGGTTAATTTGAGTAACAGAGGAGTTGGAGAAGTTGGATAGCCAAGTAAAATGTATTTTGTATCATCATTAATCAGTTTTCAGTAAGGCTATTTGGTTAATTTGAGTAACAGAGGAGTTGGAGAAGTTGGATAGCCAAGTAAAATGTATTTTGTATCATCGTTAATCAGTTTTCAATAAGGCTATTTGGTTAATTTGAGTAACAGAGGAGTTGGAGAAGTTGGATAGCCAAGTAAAATGTATTTTGTATCATCGTTAATCAGTTTTCAGTAAGGCTATTTGGTTAATTTGAGTAACAGAGGAGTTGGAGAAGTTGGATAGCCAAGTAAAATGTATTTTGTATCATCGTTAATCAGTTTTCAATAAGGCTATTTGGTTAATTTGAGTAACAGAGGAGTTGGAGAAGTTGGATAGCCAAGTAAAATGTATTTTGTATCATCGTTAATCAGTTATCAATAAGGCTATTTGTTTGGTTGTTAGCATTTCATGTTCGTAGGTAGATTTTGTGGTTTAAACAGCTCGCTCTGAGAGCCTTTTCAAACTCCTTTTTTGAAATAAAAATAGTTAACACAAATATTACCAATATGTGTTGTGCCTGTTAGTGCCATAGAGAAGTTTAGTATAATAGCATATTGCAACAATGGCCAAATCTTTGAGTTAATTCAGAAAAAGTACATTTAATGGATGTGTTCATGTGTAGGCGGGTGTGGGTTGGCTGGTTCAGTAAATTTAAGGTGTTTCTTTTAGTATGAATCAGGAAAAGTTTTCTGTCGTAGTTCAAAAAGTATACTACGTAGGCCTTCATACAATTTTAGGTCAAGCTAACCAAGTAGACAGCTTTGATTTTAAACTTAATGGTCTGTTTCTTACAATTAAATGGACTGGCCCATAACGTACAATACCTGTTAAAAGTTTGTAGACATTATTGCAATTTTTCCAGCATATGAATTTAGTTTGCAAAACTTCTGGCCTGCAACTCTTCAAGTTCTGTTTTATTTATTGCATAGTAGAACAGTATTTTATGTTGAGAACACTTAGCTTTATAAGTAACTTGTTTTCTGAAATGATAGACAATTTGAAAGTCTTTACTGTAAATGAATTTGGCCATTACTGCACTATGGTACATCTCTGAGGTGATTTATATATACGGTTGTTGTACGTTTGAAAAAGGTTTCCTGTATGTAATTTGGTTATTGTTAAAGAGAACTTTTTGTAAGTCTTAAGTCAGCTTTGCTCTGTCACCAGAAGTTCTTTTGACATAAATGTGGGCTTCCATATTTAATTCTTGAGCAAGAATTCTTTTGTAGTTACAGATTATCAAGGAGGGCTTAGCAAAGGACTTTGTATTGATACAGTGATACAGTGAGTTAAGGTGTGTAATTGGTAGATACTTCTAGATATTTTATATATTTTTTACTTGTGTCAAATGAATTTAGTATAAAATATACAAAATAAAACTGTATTTATGCTTTAGGTAAACATTATGAAGGTTGGTTTGAAGAATATTATTTACATTCCAATCTCAGAGTAATTTTTTTTTTAAATATCCCGGGTAGACAATTTTCATAGGTTCAATAGGTACAGTAAAGGTAAATGAACTACTTTAAATCAAGGTATATAGAAAAGCATATAATTCTTAATTTAAATCATGGAGTTTGGTCAAAGTGATACAATTTAGTTGAGGGCTTAACATATCAAAGCAGTGATATATCAGTTTTTAAGAAAATTCGAAAGCAAAGGAGATGTGTTATCATTTGAAGACCTACGCCATATTGTCAGAAGGATGAATACATAAAAAATAAGTTAGGATAATTCAAAAGAATCTTGCTACAGGGTTGAATGTGGTCCCATACTTATGCCAAAAGGAAATCCACATTTGTAAAGTTGACATTGCTGTTAATAATTTAGTAAAAATTGATTGTCATGTTGAAGTTCTCTTCCGGACGTAGTTTAGTTGAACTGGAAATGTTTAAAAATAAAGGCCTGTGTGCCAACACCCAAAGGGGCTGGTCTTGTAAGACTTGCACTGGTAATAATTGAGTCTCTTAACCATTGCCCTGTTACCAGAGGCCTTAGGCCTATAGGAGCCAAAAAGCCCAGAGTGATGATTGTGGTTTAGTGTCAGTTTTCTCTGAATGGAAATGTTAATTGTACATGACAGCTCTTTGGTTGCTGGAAGCATTTTGTCACCTGGAACAGTCTTCTAGTTGGTTGATATTGACTGGAATAGGTCTATAAAAGCAGTTTCATAAGACTGTAGAGATGGCTGCAACTTAAGACTGTGTTTTTTACATTTTTGTGTCTTGCTTGTAAAGTGTGTTGTTACTTAGATTGGTCTGTAATTCTCAAAGGTGTTTTGTCAAGGAACCAAAGATAATTTTGGACACAGGAGAACTTGATGTAAAACTTGAGTCACAGTTGTAACTCGGCAAGTTCTTAAAATTTTAAAGTTTTTCTTAGCTAATTTTGAGCAAAGCTGCCTTTTTGTATGATGACTGGTGAGGGAACAAATGGATTAAGATTTTTTAAGACTCTCTCAGTAATCTAAGAATACTTTTAGCAGTGACATTTCTCAGTCTCTTTGAAGAACTTTTGTCGCTAAATTGGTTCCGTACTTGCATTCTGACATTCATGTAGTAGTCCTGTACCTGAAAAGTATTTTTTAAAAACATAAGTAAAGAACTTAAGTAACTCTACCATGTAAAGTAAAAGACTTCCTCTTTATATCAGATGTTTTACAGAGGTTTAATTAGTTTTTGCTGTGTAATCTGATTTCTATAGTGAATGCATAAACAAGATGGTGATTCTCATTTTTATGAAGATGGAATATTCAGATAAGTTAAATAATCGGCCAAAGATCTTCCACACAGCTTTGAGAATAAAAGAATTTGGATAAACTTGGTACATTCTGCTGCTAAGATGCATAACTCACTAAAGTATGAATTTATTCCAAATATACCTTGTCTGGTAATTGTACCTGTATTTATAACTAAATGAATTGATTACAAGGAAATATTTCTGTATTTTAGTATTATATCTTAATTCATTTGATCTGAAGTTGAAAAATTTTAATGTGTGCTCAATTAGACTTGAATTTCACAGTACTGTGTTGAACTGTGATGAGACTGGAGTAATTAACTTTTAAAATATTGACACCGTTGCATCTGTAGGAACATTGAAAAGCAAAAGAGTGTGAATGTTAATATCATTAATTTTAAGGGCCTTTTCAGTTTATAATTGTACCATTGCCCCATTAAGGAAAGGAAGAGTTTTGGAACACTTTCTTATACTCAGGCTACCAAAAACTTTCTAGAAGGGGACCCAGTATCACCTTACACATGTCCAAGTTTTTTGCACGTCTTGTTTCTTGTTGTGCAACTGTCCGAAGAAGAGTGAGCAAGCAACTGGTTGCATCATTTCACCAAGAAGTGGTGCAGCAACCTTTTCATTTTATTAAAATTGTCTGTGCACATGTTGTCACTTCCTGCTAATCTGTGTCAAAAGGTTTGAGCGAAATGGCCATTATCTGAAATAGATTCGTGTGGTTCCTGTACCAAAACTAGTTAAAATTCACTGTCTTGAATAGAGGAAAATATTTATATATAGATATTGTCATGAATCTGTATAAACGTCACAAAAAGCTTCATATATATATCGTTGTCACTGGTGTGTATTGATGTTTCTGAAGATGGGAGTTGAAATTTGTAAGTCAGTGATGTGCACAGGTGGACTTTTCAAAACCTGAGTTGTTGTTCTCTACAAAAAAATGTTCACTGGAATGTTGGTCTCTGGGAAATTCTGATTGTATCCAAGTGTTGTGGTCTCCGATTCCTAAGTTTTATTCATTTGTCTTCAGTATTCCATTTCCCTATATTATTGACGGTTAGCCCTTGTGAGTGACAGTGGTTGTGTTAAATGAAGCTCTCTTTGTAGTTTGGGCTTTTTAAGGTTGCCTTTTTCATGCAGACTTTGCTACTCCTAGTTTAAAACTGACAGGTGTCCAGACTTTTAAATGAAAGTTTGGTGCTCTTGGAAACTTTTTACCCCCTGTTTAAGCATGACAG
This sequence comes from Macrobrachium rosenbergii, assembly GCA_039081455.1. Taxonomy (NCBI): domain Eukaryota; kingdom Metazoa; phylum Arthropoda; class Malacostraca; order Decapoda; family Palaemonidae; genus Macrobrachium; species Macrobrachium rosenbergii. The sequence goes on from JANJGK010003475.1 coordinate 61,160, forward strand.
ACTGACAGACTCTTAAGTGTTCAGACACTCAAGTTGAAACTGAGTTGTTGCTTGGTTTAGTAAAAAAAAAAAGTGTACTTTGGAAGCCTGTAGGCAAGGGTATTCCCTAATCCAAATCATGGAATGACAACTGTTCATGATGTCTTCGTAAGAGAAGTCAGGAAATCTTATTTAGTCACTTTTGCTGTTGTAGTTTGGACTTTACCGCGCAAGAGTTTATGAATTCCAATTGTTTAGACTTTCCTTATGAATTCCAGCTGATTTTAGACATTCCTTACAAATTTCAGCTGGTTTTAAATCACATAAAGTTGGTAATGAGAAGAATTTCATGACACTTATATCTGACGTTATCTGGAGGTCCTTAGAGCTACAGATTTTATGAATCAGGAAATGAGAAAATCTTTATTTTTTCTCTAACATACGACGCTGAATTGGGATTCATACGATAGCAATAAATTTTGAAGTCAAATTGTCATCCAGGTTGGCCTACCAAACTATAATTAGTACCACAGATGTTCATGTTTTAATTATTATAATTAGAGAATAATTCAAAATAAACCACTGAGTCATATTACTAGACTTGTAGGCTCAGCTGAAGGATTTGTGCATAAAAAGAGATTTGAAAATAAATGTAAAGTTAGAGAGGTTTAGACTGCTAAGTGACTAGGGACCAGAGCCAGAAAAGTCTTTGAAAAAGGTAGTAGACTTAGATAGAAAGTCATGGAAGAAGATGGGAACTAAATCTATAAAAATCTACAAGGCAGGAGAGATTAAAAGGATTCAGTCTCTGTCTTATCTCAGAGAGAAAAAACTAACATAAAGAATGGATAATTGTGGTTATTACAATCATGGAAATCTGTTAGGATTTAATGAGCTGACCGTAAGTCTTCATCAAAGAAATTTAAAGAGGATAAGTATCTCATATTCCATCCATTTTACAAAAGGTATTAGTGTTCGGCACTTAACATATACAGTGGTTGAATATTTTTGAGGTGACAGGTTGCGTTAGGCATTCATTCAGCTGTAACTTTTTAGAACCTGGCAGAAATTGAGAGATTTTCCAAGACCATATCAGAACATTTGACATTTTTTCAAGAACTTATCAGAACTTGAGGACATTTTGCATCAGAACTTGAGACATTTTCCAAGGACTTATCAGAACTTAAGACATTTTTCATCAGTACTCGAGATGTTTTCCAAGAAGTTATCTGAACTTAAGACATTTTTCATCAGAACTTGAGATGTTTTCCAAGAACTTATCAGAACTTACAACAACATTTTTCATGAGAACTTGAGGCTTTTTCCAAGAACTTATCAGATCTGAAGACATTTTCTAAGACCCTATCATAACTAGAAACTTTTTTTCAGGAACCTGTCAGAACTTGAGACATTTTCCCAGGACAGTTTTCAAGAACTTATCAGGACTTAAGACAGTTTCCAAAAACTTATCAGAACCCAAGACATTTTCGAAAACCCAATCCAAACTTAAGATATTTTCCAAGAGTCTAACAGAACTTGAGACATTTCTCACTAAGAAGTGGAATGAATTGTCAGATTTTCATCCATTACTAATATCTTACGAAGTATTGGTTCTAATCCAATGCTAAAAGATTAAAAAAAAACACTTCATAGTCATTATTTTGGTTAAAAATCAGGGGCATTTTGATACCATACAGGAATACTGAGACAGTCAATAATTGTATCATTATCGTTTGAAACCGGGGACATATTGAGGCCATACAGAGTTAATGAGATGCTTAATCAGTAATCATGTCATTATCAGCTTACTTTACCAGTTTGACAAAGTGTTATATGGTATAACTCAACTGAACTCTCATGATGAGTCTTTTTGTCTTGTCTTGTTGGTCTTCGTTGGTCTTCAGAATAGGGACTGAGGTCAGGAAACCTTTTTTAAAGATTATATACTGAGGAAAATATTTATTCAAATTATCTCCTGACTGCCATTTTTTCCTATAAGTTCTTGTTCAGCAATTTTACTGTCCATTTCTGCTGCTGTCAGTACAGAAACTTTTTATTTAAAGGTGACATATTGGGTGAAATATTTACTCAGCTTATCTGTCAGTTCTGCTGTAAGTGGTTCTGTGTTGCCTTGTAGAATCCATAGACCAATATATCTTGTTTCTGTCTCAAGGAATAACAATTTCACAACTTTCCACAATTCACAACACTGTCTTCGCAGAGGACACTTTCACCTCCTACAAAGGATGCGAGGATATCTTGCCTCTGTGATGGAATCCTATTTCCATTCACCATTTTGAAGGATTGAGTGTGTCCTCCATTCCTGAATTCACACGAGATTTGTTCCTGTTCGAAGTGGTCTTGTTCAGTCTGTTTTTAAAACTGATTTTAATTATGTAGGGTTTACGAATTTTATACTCTTATATGTCGTAAATCCATTCTGAAATCTCTCCCTCCAATTTTAAGGATTTATTCAGTACCTGAATTGACCAACTAATCTGAGGTATTTATCCTTGCTGTGTCTATAATTCTGTTTCAAATTTCTTTCTCTCTCATCTAAAGGATTTATCATGCATTTACGGTACTAAATCCTGTCTAGATTTACCTTCTTGGCATGAGGGATTCAACATTGCTTTCTAGGTACCTTTATTTTGTATTTATGGTCGAAAATCCTGTCTAGATTTACCTTCCCTGGCATGAGGGATTGTTCTCAAGGATTTATTAGATACTTCATTATGGATTTCATCCTGTCTTGTGTATACAATCTGGAAGTCCCTTCATTATTAAATCCAGTTTAAAAGTGGCCAAAGTCTGCCTGAAATAAGTTCATTATCATCTGACTCCTTTGTAAATCCGTCGTAGATTTCACGCTGTATTGTGTAAAGAGTCTGGGAGTTTCTTGCTATGTTAAATCCAGTTTGCAAGTGGTGAAAATCTAGTTAAAATAAGCTTCCACTTTTACTTTTTTATGGGCACCATTCCTCCCAAATCTAGTGAGGCATACCCCACTTTGTGTTAATTTCCCCAATTTCTTGGGAACCTCTCGGTAAATCTCTTTATCCTCACTGGTTCTGGTAGCATCCATTTTTATTCAGTGGGAGGTCGGAAGTCAGTGGTTCAAGCCATTGCTGCTGTGTTTCTTGTGGATGTTGCTCTATCATCAGCTGTAAAATTAGACTTCATAGGTCTAGATGCTGAGTGCAAGTTGTGATTCAGGTGTCAGCTGATAAGCTAGGTCTATTGGTATAGCCTCTTACGAGGAAAATCTGTTTCCTGTTTGGTTTTAAGGGATGATGTAAGTTTTCCCTGTTTAAAGAGGTTGTTTTGTCAGTCTCTTTGTAAATAAGAGTGAACTTGCTTGCAATGCAAGTTGATAAGGTGTTACTCTTGTTCACAAGTCATTCAGTCATAATTATTGGTTCGTTTTGGTCAATTTTTCTCCAGTTTGATTTGTAACACTCTCTCTCTCTCTCTCTTTTTCACAATAAGGAAAGCATTTATTGCAAGAGTTTCAAAGTTCTCCAGAGGGAAGATCGTGCTTTGAATAGGCTGTCATAAAATTTTTATGTACGTAACAGTTCCTCTCTGTAATTTCCAAGTTGTTTGTGTAAGTTTCATTGGTGTTTCATGCACCATTTGGTGGATCAATGTCTTATCCTGTCATTTTTGTGGTTGGTTCGTGAATGAACTTGGTTTTCAGTAGTAAATTTTGGTTTATGAAAGACTGAACTTTGGTTAGTACTAGTGGCTAACTTAGCACTGACTCAGTGTCTTGAACTGTATATATTTTCTGACTTTTTCCAATCCTTTTTGGTGTTCAAATTCTTGATGGAATAGAAAAAATGTGTTTTTAGTGAGGTTACCAAAATGTTTTCCATAATTCGTAACTCTCTGGTGCCCATTTCGTTAGTGTGAAAGTTATTCAACGGTGAATTCCAACCAAACTTTCATGAGTTAGGAATAAGAAAGATTCATGTGCATAATTAGACAGTGATGTATATGACAGAAATGTCTGTATTTTTATACATTTAGTCAGGAATTGGTACAAGAAATTGGAAGAGTAATTGGCTTATCCTGGTGTAGTACTGAAGAGCCAGTAATGAAAGGAGAAGAATTATAGTCGGAGAAAAGTTTTGTACAATCACATGTCAACTTCAGTCTTGGATCTTCATTATAGTGACTAAAATATCGTCCTATAGTTCTGGGATGGTGTAATTCTCCTATTTCTGTCCTTCAAAAACTTGTTCCTTGATTGGTTTGTTAATTTAAATTCTGTGGAGCTCATTCATGAGTCTGCAAGCTCAGAGAAAATGGTTCTTATCTGTGGGGGAGAAGATGAAGATTTTAGGCCTGTGTACTGCAAAAGTATGTGCAGTAGTAAGGATTTACTTGCAATAATAGAATGCATATTTGCTGGTGAATGTGGTTTTAAATAATGTGAGTCGTATCTTTCTTGGAATATATTGGTGTGTCAGAGTAGTTATGTCAAAAATATGTCTTTGAAAGTTTAAAATTATTAAGTATAACCAGAGACTAGAAATGGCCATTTGCACGAAGAAAAACGATTAAAAAAGATGAGTTTTTAATATTTTTAAGCCTTTTGATTCACAGAACACGCAGGAAACAACTTTACAATGCACAGACGTTTTAGTTCAATGCAAAGGTCAGGTTGGCGTCCCACAAGGAGAGGTATTTGAATGGTACTTCTGGTATCTAAGGTGAACTTAATATCATTCGTATATCCTTCGGAAACCTATACCTTGATAGGCCTACTTCCTGTGCTAATTCGTCAATGCAGGGGAATGTGACAACAGTCCGATCGGACACCTGTTGGCTGGGGTGAAGCTTTAGGGTGTCAGAGTAGTACCTTGCATTGATGTCATCCCCTTTTCCAAAGTATTTTGCTCGACGTTAGAAGCACGGCGTGAATTTTTAAACTCTTGGACGTGTGTTTGGTCTTAACTGCTTTCTAGAGAGCTTTTGGTAACCTGGTATAGTAAAATGTGCTTGAAATAAGGACTCCTGCCTACAGTGGTGACTTGGGACGTTTAAATAAACTGAAAAGTGTCTGATTATTAATGATATTTCATTCATATTCAAAGTACTTTTTTAATAGAAACTTTTTTCTCTGTGTCATTTTGTAAATTTCCCTTAAATAAATGACCACATTCAACAAGCGTCTGCTTCAAATGTCGGTCGTAATTAGTTGTAACTACACCTAAAGATAGTTAACAGCTAAGATAACGTAAAATAGGCCCATGTTGATTTTAAAAACTTGCATTAAATAGGTGAAGATATTCACAAAGAGTATCATGGCCTAGGTATAGTCTTAGTATTGTAATAAGTGGCTTTCAAATGTTCCTGCGGATGTAATGATATTAAATTGGTCAAAGGTTTCTTACTGCATAAATCACAAGAATTCAATACAGTATTACCTCATTCACATGTCTGATTGAGCTCACATTTAAAAGTGGTTCATATTCAGGTCAAATTAAAGAGATATATATACTTTAAAAGCACTGAAATGCTTTCCTTATATCAAAACATTTAATCATAAACACAGGGAGATGTTTACTGGATACCGGAGGCTGTATTTGGAATATGCCTACGTTCTTTGGTGAATTTTGCATCACTGTAGTTTGAACGTTCTTCTGCTTATCCAAATCGTCACTCTCAAGGAAGTGTGAAAGACCTGTAGCTAATTCTAAAGCTTTCTAAATATTCTGTCTTCATAAACTGGACTTGCAGTCTGGGCCTGTGCATAACATTATACAAGTTGGGTTATATAACAAGACTTGATTGGCCTTTGACATTCTGTAAAAAAATCTTATAAAGAGGAAATCTTTTGGTTTATGGTATTTTCACTAAAGGACTCGATTTCAGTCTTGTTCTAAACATACTTTTCATGTAAAGTAGACCTATTTTTAGACGTCATAATGTTAAGTAGGAAGCGTTTTGACTGTGTTCTTCAAAGGGATTGTGAAACTAAACAGCCAAAAATGGTCTTAGGTCACTGAAATGAGTTCAAAGCCTTCATTCCATTTGTTACTTGAAGCAGTCTCTTACAAGGCAGATTTGCTCCTAAGTTAGTTAAGTAGAACTTGGAAAGAAAAGTGACCTCTGGTCAAGTTACAAGTGTGACGCAAATGTTCTCGAGTCCTTCAGTGTCCAAGTTTATTTCTGGTTCTGCAGTTTGAACACCTTTACGAATTTCAGCTCAAGTAATAATGGCTTTACAAGTAAGGAAACAAAATGTAAGTAACACTGTCTCAAGTAATAAATCTCTACAGCTTTATGTACTTTTCAATAGACCTATTTCAGTCAAAGTTGAACCAACTGGAAAGTTTCCAGGTGACAGAAAGCTTCCAGTGACTAAACAGTTGTTAAGTACTCAAATAAAACTTTCCACTTAAGGGGAAAACGAACATTTTAACCCATTTAAAATTTCTCTGGGACGTTTTGGGACTTGTATATATAGGTCCTTTGGTTTACAGGGCTGAATGAAAGGGCTCATTTTTGCCAGCATAATGTGTTTTATGAGGCCAGCCCCTATCTTGGGGGGGACACTAATGTATTGGTAAAAAAAAATTAAAATTTTTTATAATATTTTTCCATGTATGTTTTTACCTGTATGAGAAATAAAAGAATGTTTGAAGTTCTGTTTTTTATTGGTTTTCTCCTGAAATGTACATTTTCATTTCATAAAATTTTTTAACGTGTGAAAATTCATCAACCTGCATGATTACGGCATATGTAGAAAGGCATAACAGCATACATGTATAATTACAGCATAGAAAATAGTCTACATAACAGTTGCAAGCTGAGAAATGTTCATACAGAAAATGTTCTTTACATATTACAAAATATGATGCTGTAAGCTCATTTTCAAACTGCAATTTAGACACTGAAACCAAATTTGAGGATTACTGTACAACTCGGTTCCATGACACCTTCTCTCTTCATTGTGAACTAACTGCGTATTATACTATATTCTTGACACTTTGGTTTTTTACATTACAAATTAGGCTATGTCTTGGTTACATAAGTACTTGATTGAGAAAACACCTAATTTTCAAGAACATAAGACTTGTGTTTTTTTAACATGGGCACTTACAATCGAGTCAAATACCTATGCTACCTCAAATATTAAAATCATGTTTAATTGTATAAACTGCAAAATTGCTTTGAAGCTGAAAATTTTGACAATTTTAATACAAAAAAAAAAAAGTTGCAAAATTACTCGGCAACTGAAAAATTTGACAATTTTAATAAAAAACTGCAAAATTACTTGGCAACAAAAATTCAAAAATTTTAATGCAACAAAGAAAACTACTAATCTAGATTACTTCTTTTTTTGATACTGAATAAACTCTATTCTTAAAAATATCTCGGCAAAATTGCTCATCGAAAAAAATTTCCAGCAAAATTACTAAACACCATTTTAGCCTAAATTTTTGGTCAAAAAACAAGAACCTTTGTAGTCTCTTCTATGCAAGTTCCTCACAGCCTTAGGCTTCACTGAAACTGTCAAAGATTTGAGAAGAAATTGCTCTTTTGAACTACAAAATGGTGCAAATTTGGAGAGAGTTTAAACCAACACTATCTCTGCCAGCTTCTTAACAAGGTTTGATGTAGATTGAGTTCTCTATGGGGATATTTGCTCCCCAAATGTCTCTTTTACTAATAACTCACTTTTCCATGGTTTTCTTAAATGGTTCTACTACAGTAACAAACTGGACACTTTACTCGCAAATATTGAAGCCACTTTGAATCTGAATTCCTAAAAATTAAACAATTGAATTATAGCAACAAATGACCTCTTGGATTCTGTGCAGTCGAAAGAACTAGAACTTACAACCTGTCAACAAAAATGAGCAAAAATGATGAAAAAATGGACAGTTAAATTTATATGACTTGACAAACTGTAATGAAGTTACGTTTTGATGAGGAAAATGGATATTTCAAGTGCAATACTTTCACCATTCTGGAAAATCCAACAGTAATGACCTACTGAACAGAGTTGGTTTAGGAATTTTTTTTTTTTTTAAGCCTTTTCTTTGTACATTTCTGCCTGACTCCAGGAATTCCTTTTAGACTGCATTTGCCACAAACTTCAAAACTTGAGTGTGTGTTTCAGGCAATTTTTCCAAGCACACTGGTCTTATGTTGTGGCTTTTATGTACATCAATATACTTTTCAGCAAGTACTGTAGAGATAGATTCTCCATAAAAATAATTTAAAAGTTACGAGCAATTTCTTCTCGACATTCACAAACCAAATAAGGGTATTTGTGCATGTTTTGGCTTTTCACAGATTCTTCACAAAACAAGGAAGCTATCAAGTGGAGTTTACCCCTCATCAATTTTTATTAGAAAAAACATTAGCCCTAACATCAATTCCAGAGGGTTTGAATACGTACATTTTTTTCCGCAACTTTCAACTTTCTGCTACAAGTTCAGTTTGAAGTTTTATAGGTTTGTGGGTCTTATAAAAGAATATAACAAACCTCTTGCCCATTTCTGCCCAAAAAGCTTACATTTCTGGGCACTCAGGTTGCCCCAAGAGTTTTATTAATCAATGAAGCGAAATTTCTTCTGGTTTGTTCTTTATCGAAGACTATATTTGAAGATTTTACTTCTTCAGTGAAAGAGAAATTCAAAAGTTTTGTTTGAAGTAAAAGAATGCAGTAAAAAAGATGAGTCTTGCTCTTCAATGAAGTAAGAAAGATAAGTCTTACTCTTCAACTAAGTAAAAAAGATGAGTCTTGCTCTTCAATGAAGTAAGAAAGATAAGTCTTACTCTTCAACTAAGTAAAAAAGATGAGTCTTGCTCTTCAATGAAGTAAGAAAGATAAGTCTTACTCTTCAACTAAGTAAAAAAGATGAGTCTTACTCTTCAATGAAGTACAAAGAGTAGGTCTTGCTCCTCAATGAAGTACAAAAAGAGTGCAGCTTACTCTTCAATGGCATAAAAAAAGATGGTTTTACTCTTCAATGAAACGAAAAGATAAAATCAAGTCTTGTTCCTCAATGAGCTAAAAATCTGGGGCAAAGCAGAGTAAAAAATCTAAGACATCTGGTTAGGAAGACAAAATGGACTGGCCAAAGAGCAAAAACCTGAAACCGACATACCTTAGGGCCCAGGGGCCTGCTGCAAAGACCCTAAGTTCTGTCGTCTAAGGTCCTCATAAGGCAAACTGCAAATGATATCCACAAAACAGTACCGTTCCCCTTTTTTTGACGGCCTAAAAGTCAAACAAGGGGAAAGTATATGATGACAAATACAGAACCTTATGAAAGAGGGAACAAACTGTCAACAAACCAAAACTGGTGGTCTGGGAAGACTTGTATCTTCACGGCAACTTTTTGACCAAGTTTCAACTGTGACAGCTTGGTAAGTCATTGTGTAGAAAGGTTGAGGAAAAAATAAGGTTTATACTACCTTACATATATACATATGCATGACCAAAGATATTAAAAAAAAGATGGAAAACTGTCATTCAACGACTTAGTACCTTGGTCAGTATGTATCTATCCTAAAACAGCAAAGAGACTGATATTTCAATACAACACCATCAGTAAAACCCACAAGAAGCAAGAGTCATTTGTAGATAGAAAGGATTTACGTGTTGTACAAAAACTGACACAAATATACCACGTAATGTCAAAGCAGTTTCAGGTCCTGTCAGTCAGAAGTTCAAGAGTTATCATACAAAAAAACTAAGACAAACCTGGCAGGTGACGTTAAAATAGTTTCAGGCCCAGTCTGTCAAAAGTTCATGTGCTATCATACAAAAAATTAAAAAAAACTGGGACAAATACATGGTACCATGTCATGTCAAACGGTTTCAGGTCCAGTCTGTTAGAGGCTCCAGTGTATTGTAAACAGTTCCAGGTACAGTCAGTCAGCAGGGGCCTGCTGCAAAGACCCTTAAGCTCTATTGTCTAAGGTCTGTGTCAGGCAAAATGCAAATAAGCTCCACTAAACAGTACAGTAACCATTTTTTTGGTTCCCTAAGGGTCAAACAAGGGGAAAGTATGCAATGAAGAACTTGATAAGTCATCGCGTAGAAACGCCAAGGAAAAAATAAGGTTTATAGTACCTTACATATATATACACATATGAACCTTATGACCAAAGACATAAGAAAAAGATGGATAACTGTCATTCAGCGACTTAATACCTTGGTCATTATGTATTTATTATAAAACAGCATAGAGACTGATATTTTAATACAATACGAGAAAAACCCACAAGAAGCAAGAGTCATTTGTGGACAGAAAGGATTTAAGTGTTGTTGTACAAAAACTGGGACAAATATACCATATAATGTGAAAACAGTTTCAGGTCACGTCAGTCAGAAGTTCAAGGACCACGTAATGTAAAAACAGATTCAGGCCCAGCCTGTCTGAGGCTCAAGTGTAATCATACAAAAAAAAAAAAAAAAAAAAAAAAAAAAACTGGGACAAATACATGGTACCATGTCATGTCAAACAGTTTCAGGTCCAATCTGCCAAGAGATTCCAGTGTATTGTACATAAAACTGGGACATAAATAGCATGTCATGTCAAACAGTTCTCGGTCATGCCTGTAAGTTAGTGTTACTGTACGAAAAGCTGAGAAAAATATACCAGGTGATGTTAAAACAGTTTCAAGCCCAGTCTGTCAGAAGTTCAAGTTACTGTGCAAAAAAACTGGACAAATACTATGTCACGTAATGTCAAAACAGTTCCAGGTATAATCTGTCAGAAGTTAAAATGTTACTGTACACAAAAACTGGTACAAATATATAGTACCACGTCATGTCAAAAAGTTTTAGGTAGTAGTCTGTCAGAAGTTCAAGCGTTATTGTACAAAAAACTGGAACAAATACTATAGCATGTAATGTCAAAACAGTTCAAGTGTTATTGTACAAAAAACAGGGCCAAACATGCCATGTGACGTCAAGACAATTTCAAGTCCAGCCTGTCACAAAAGTGTTACTGCACAAAAAGTTACAAAAACTAATGCATATGTACTATGAGGGGTATATCAGATATATTTCAAGAGATCAGAAGTGACTATTTACTGAAAATCAAGAACCACAGTATTTTTTGCTATACACCCAATAATTTAAGATAGATTCAAATGGTTGTAATGGTGAAATTTTTCTGAATTCCTGAGCTATTGTATACTACAAAAATTGCTGAACTTTTTAACAACCAAGGACCATAAATTAATGAGCGTGATCTCCAACTGCTTAAATTCGAACACCTGAAATAAATTCTTATCAGGTCCTACCACCAGTAATTTCAGGCCCTACACCTGTACCTTTACAACCTCTTAAGAAATCTATTGAATTTATAAAGCTAACTTCAACAGCATTTCTTTGAAAACTAATTTTACAAATAATAAAAATCCTGAGTGAGGACAGTGCCAAGTAGGGAGTTTTCACTTACTTCCTATGTGATCACAGCTGAGATGTTCCCTGGCATATCTTTATGTTTTCGTTACCTTTTCAGCAGTTGTAATTTTGGCGAGTGTCTTCTCCCAATAATTTTTTCGTAAGACTTCTGCCTACATTGCCTACATCGCAAGACGTACCTCTATTCAGCGATGTTTTCCCGTTTTGCTCACAAGGTTCTGTAGTAGAAGCCTGCAAAGGTCAATTCTCTATGAACAGAGTATTACTGTACTCACATAAATATGAAATGATAAGAGCCTAAATCTTCCAGTAATGAGCTGATCAAGATAGTTTTCCTACATATCTCCTTACCTCAAGCACTGAAGTATGCTCAACTTTTCTCAGAAAAATAGCCATTTACAAATCTTAATAAGCAAATTTAAGGTACTTACTGAAAACCAAACCATTTTAAACAATACATTAGAACTGACCCATAGTTAGAGGAAAATACTAGAATATTAAACTGGTTTTGTTTTAAAGAACTTCAAAATTTCATAATGCTGTACCAAGATCTTTTCTCTAAGTTATGAAGGTAGTACCAAAAAGAAGGACTTCCCAAGTTTATTTGATTATTGTAAGTAAAGTTATATTATCAAAATGAAATTAACTTAATATTCTAAGACTCTTGGCATTGATATAATTCAGTAGATAGATCCCTGCTTATATGGAACAAGCCAACAGGGCCCACTGACTTCATATTCAAGCTTCAAAAGAACATCGTGCTTATTTAAAAGAAGTGACAAGATATTAGGAAACATGAGCTTCAAATTTCACTGTTATCTCACTATCTTCATTCTGTCCGAAGCCAAACTCCAAAACTTTAAACTGCATCAAAGTTTCTGTGAAAACATACCTCTCAATCTATAGTTTTGGCTCCAACTGAATGGCAATTTCTATCGTGACCAAATCGAACATTTCTTCAAGGATGCATTATCAATGTTCGTCAAACTGCTTCATTTGCAGAACCATTGCCAGACTTCTTTGTGTCATCTTCTTCAAAGTTGTGTCATTCCATTCCAGAAGTTGCATGCTGTGGACACCCTGAAATGATGAGAGAAGTTAATTAAATTGTGGAAAATCAAGGCCTTTTGGTTACATGGTAACAAAGTAGGGACACAATTAGTTATGACCTAGCCTTAAGTATTCTATAGACAGGCTTCTGTTACAAAAAGGGGCACAGATGGGGTCTGTAGGACTTTACGAGTTATATTTCTATAATTCTTCTCAATCTCGACAACAGCAACTGTTTTACATTTCGGAAGTTTGGTCTTCAATGTAAGTTTTATTACAAACTAACAGAGGCTTTATAAGACAAATAAATTATTACTATCATTGTCATAACTCCATCTAGACTTCCATCTAAAACCAAACCCTTCAAGAGAAGAGCGAATACCATTAAAACAAAGTGCCTGGGACTCTCTATAACCTTACTAAGAGTTTAAAAAATGTCCCAAAACCTGGGAGAATGTAAATGAGAGAGAAATTCTGGATTAAGGATAAAAATGACTCATTTATTACTGTGTTTATAATGTGGACAACGAAAAGTTCTCCTTGCTGTCATTTTTCTAATGTAATGAATGGCAAACTGGCCAAAATCAAAATATACTAACTTCATAAAGACTTCATTGAGAACATTCTATCAAAGCTTATTACTAAATTTCAAGAAAATGGAAATGACTGGCTTGCATATAAACTGAGGGGAATATCAGATATATTTCAGGAGATCATAATTGACTATTTACTGAAAATCAAGTATTTTTTGCTGTACAACCAATAATTTAAGATAGATTCAAATGGCTGTAGTGGTGAAATTTTTCTGAATTCCTGAACTACTGTAAACTACAAAAATTGCTGAACTCTTTAACAACCAAGGACCATAAATTAGTGAGTGTGATCTCTAACTCCTTAAATTCGAACACCTAAAATAAAGTCTTATCAGGTCCTACCACCGGTAATTTCAGGCCCTATACCTGTACCTTTAAAACCTCTTAAGAAATCTATTGAATTTACAGTTAACTTCAATGGCATTTCTTTGAAAACTAACTTTACAAATAATAAAAATCCTGAGTGAGGACAGCACCAAGTAAGGAGTTTCCACTTACTTCGCATGTGATCACAACCGAGGTGTTCCCTAGCATATCTTTGTTTTCGTTACTTTTCCAGCAGTCGCAGTGTCTTCTCCCAAAATTTTTTCATCATTCTTCTGCCTACTTCGCAAGACGTACCTCTATTCGGCGATGTTTTCCCCGGTTTGCTCGCAAGGTTCTGTAATAGGAACCTGCAAAGGTCAATTCTCTATGAACAGAGGATAACTAACATAAATATGAAATGATATAGCCTAAACTTTCCGTTAATGAGCTGATCAAGGAAAACTACATATCTCCTGACCTCAAGCACTGTAGTACAGAAAGTGAGACACCAAAGTAAAAAATACCAGTTCAAACTTTATCACAGAATTCATTTATAAAACGGCAGCTAACTTTCTTTCTTTCTTTCAATCTTCAGCTGAAAACCCTTATGGGAAATCTGCAGAGAGAGAGAGAGAGAGAGAGAGAGAGAGAGAGAGAGAGAGAGAGAGAGAGAGAGAGAGAGAGAATAAAATAGAATATAGAATTTAGGCCAAAGGCCAAGCGCTGGGACCTATGCGGTCATTCAACACCGATACAGAAAGTGACAGTTAGAAGGCTTGAAAGGTGTAACAGGAGGAAAACCTCAAAGCAAATGAATCCACATTCTAGTTAATGACCATGATAAAACTCCTGGCAAACTAGTGAATGTTAATTATATGATAAAAATGGTAGCCTGGAAAGTCATTCATGCGCTTGGCTCAATTCTGCAAATTCAACGAATACCACCTCCTCTTACAACACAGCATTTTACGCAAGAGACCTTTTAAATGGCGCTATACCAGATGATGTCACATTTACTGGAAAGTTTAATCAATTTTGGCCTTAATACAGTTGCTGTAATGTAGTATCCTATGCAAAACCTTGTTACTTTGATAGTTAGCTATGTTAGCTTGGAAACAAACTGGGTTCTTATTAACCCTTAAACGCCGAGCCTCTATTTACAAAGGTGTTTGCCGTATGCCGGCGGCGTTCGGGAGTTAGCGCCGAAGCGGAAACAAGTTTTTTTCAAAAAATCACAGCACGCTTAGTTTTTAAGATTAAGAGTTAATTTTTGGCTCCTTTTTTTTTTGTCATTGCCTGAAGTTTAGTATGCAACCATCAGAAATGAAAAAAAAAATCATCATATATATATATTGAAATATATGACTGCAAAAAAAAATTTCATATATAATTGTATACAAATCACGCTGTGAGCAAAACGGTTAAAGCTAATGAGTTATTTTTTTTTCTCTGTATTGTACACTAAATTGCGATGATTTTGGTATATAACAAATTGTAAAACAATCAAAGCAACACAGAAAATATTATCACAAAATGATGCATAAATTCATAATGTGCGGACATAAAAAAAAGTTTTTTTTCAAAAATTCACCATAAATCGAAATATTGCGCTAGAGACTTCCCGTTTGTTGCAAAATGAAGGTAATTGATTGAATATTACTACTGTAAGTGTTTTAGCTTACAATTGCAGTTTTTCACCATTTCAGTCGAGTTAAAGTTGCCCAAAGGTTGAAGTTTTTCTATTTATCGTGATTTATATGAAAATATTTCAAAACTGATAAAAGCTACAACCATGAGTTATTTTTTGTTGCATTCTGCATGAAATTGCACATATTTTCATATATAAAACTTATGTAACAACTAATATAAAACAGTGCAAACATTACAACAAAGTGACGAAAGAATTTCAGAGATGTTCGGCCGAGTTACCGCGCGGACATAAGGAAAATTTTTTTCCAAAAATTCACCATAAATCAAAATATTGTGCTAGAGACTTCCAATTTGTTGCAAAATGAAGGTACATGATTGAATATTACTAGAATGTAAGAGTTTTAGCTTACAATTGCGTTTTTCAACCATTTCGGTCGAGTCAAAGTTGACTGAAGGTTGAAATTGTGGCACTTATCGTGATTTATGTGAAAATATTTCAAAACTGATGAAAGCTACAACCATGAGTTATTTTGTGTTGTATTCTACATGAAATTGCACACATTTTCATATATAAAACTTTATGTAACGACTAATATAAAACAGTGCAAACATTACAACAAAGTGACGAAAGAATTTCTGAGATGTTCGGCAGTTACCGCGCGCGGACGTAAGGAAAAATTTTGTTCTCAAAAATTCACCATAAATCAAAATATTGTGCTAGAGACTTTCAATTTGTTGCAAAATGAATGTAAATGATTGAATATTACTATAATGTAAGAGTTTTAGCTTACAATTGCATTTTTCGACCATTTCTGTCTTGTCAAAGTTGACCGAAGATTGAAATTTTTTTGTAGTCGACGTACAGTACGTCCACTCGTCACCCGACAGACAATTTTAGTCGACTTATGATACGTCCAGTCGGCGTTTAAGGGTTAACTGTACAAAAAGGTTACTGTATTAATGCCTTCCTAATGAATAAAATTTTAAGACCCATAAACCATAAGTTCAACACCAATTTGGATTAATCAAATATTCAGCTCTGCATTCTTTTGACAGGAAACCATTTGTCTGAAATACTGAAAACTAAATAACAAATGGTTTCAGCTTCATCCATGAAAGCTTGGGGGATTCTTGCAAAAGATCAGGGTTTGTTACCGTGATAAAGTCTTTGATTTTGCTAAGAACTTTACTAGTGAATAAGAATTAATGATATTGGTTTTAACCATTTATATTTTCTGTTACGCTGGATATAAACTATATGTTTATTTAGTTTTAACTAGGTAAAATAAAAGATATGTCTCTTACCAATTAGCAGTAACTGGCCGCATAATGTATAAAACTTGAACTTCCAGCTGCTTTGTCCAGATGTGACACCCATAAACCTGAAAGACAAGGTGTATTATTAGTAAGGTGTAGTTGAATCAAACCTACACCCTAGCACACGGATTATGGAATGGAATGAGGAATATAAATTTAAGCATTGAAGGTCACTCCATAATGAGAGAGAGTAAAACCATAAACTCAGGAAGAAGTGTCATTAAAACATAACTGCGCTATGGTAATATACGTTATTTCCCAGATACGATACGCAGAACGACATTCTTTTTATACAATTAGTCTCAGCCAAATTGATAGCAACATTCATAAAGAACTAACAACAATTTTAATGTTTAGAACTTGCTATAACAGCCCTTGTACAGTGCTACCTGTCAAAATATTTACCTCCAGGTACTAATCAAGATCCTGTTGCCTAACTGTCTATGAGATAACCAAATGTGCAGATGTTAAATGCAGCCGAGTGCTGTACACAATTAACTAATGGACACTTTTGGAATCTGGCTTTCTGATAAGTAACACGGACTATATTATGACCTGCACTTGAATATTTTCTACATACCTTACACTTTAACAACAATACCATATTGTTCCTAACCTCACTAACCTGTATTTTACATTCACATTCAATTTAAGACTTGTTTAAATATGTACCATATCTAAAATGGTGGCATAGCAAAAAAAAAAAAAAATAGTGATAATGTAGTTTATTAAGTTGATGTGTTACTGAACGTTGCTGTATCAAGTGTATACTGTTAAATCTGACACTTGTGGAAAGCACAGCAGGAGGCTTCAGTACTGTGTACAGTAAACTAATAAGCTTAACTATTTCCTTCTTGGGTTCCATACTTATAGGCTATATAATACAAACTACTGTATATATAAAACAAGAAACAACAGCTTTTAATGTCAATAAACTTCTACTTGCATTTTTTACTAAACATACTGTTTTGCACTCGTACTGACACTTTATTCATTGATTGGTTAATGAACGTATCTCAAGATTATCAAACCACATAATAAAAACTTTCAAAATTATTCATAAACTTACCAATTTCAACGAATGGCCGACTCCAGTCCAATCATGAAGGCTGGATATCATCGTACCACGACATCAACTGACCTTTCTGGACGTGAAAGTGGGAGACCGATCACTTCACTAAAAAGTAGTTTCTATCCAAACTGTGGCGAAATGGCCGCAATTCTTCAAGCGACGACGCCTGGACAGTGAACCTGAAAATGAAAATACATAAATTACTTATTCACACAAGAGTTGATACAAATAATATATATATAAAAAAAAGTCTTAAACTGCAAGGTTTGGTCAACTGACTTACAGTTACTTGGTCAGGATTCAAAACTGCAAGGAAATTATGCTTTACAATTCCTCTAAGGTAATGAGAACCTCTCACTGCAGCTTGTTTTATATTGTGATAAAAACTTTATCATTATTTACCTTTTAGTTCAATGCTAAAACAATCATTTCTGCTGTATCCTTCCATACAAAAAACACATTTACCTTAGCACTTTAAATAACCATAATAATGCCCAATGCAACTATATAACAATAATTAGCCCATTATGGTAGCTTCTACATTATGCTAATACCCTACAATCTTGTCTAATGGCCTACAATTTTGTCCAAGACTTCAACAGCCATTTGTCAGTTAAAACAGCAAACTGATCTTAAACCTTAGGCTGTTCACGCCTATTAGCCAATATACTAACCTCAGAAGTACCTTAAGCACTAAACCTTGCCTATTAGGCTATAATTACTCATGTAAAATAACCTCCTACAATATATGGATACATATTTTAAAATACTTTTGAGTATATTTATATAAATATAATTAAAGAGGTACGTATATATCAGTCATTTAGGTCATGATTAAATACGCCTTGTTTGTCCTTAACCGTGAACACCAAAAGCTAATATTAACTTCCACTAAAAACTGCACACGAGAATTAGTTAACAGTGACATAACTATTATAATTTGAATTAAGCATTATGGTACTATATTTTAGTCAAATATATACCCTTGAGTCACTCAAATCATCAATTAAAGTATTTTTGTATATATTTAAATAAGCCTTAGCCGTGAACCCTGAAAGCTAATAGGATTAACTTCCACCAAAACCCACTTTTTAAATGTTAATTTTAGGGATGTAACTATATTTTAACTCGAATCAAAAGTTTTAGAAGCGTCACTTAGTCATAAATATAACCCTGAGTCACTCAACTCATTAATTAAAGTTTATTGTATATTTAGATGAGTCACACTGACATCCGCCATTTGTCCTTAACTGCCAACCCAAATACCTAATATGATCACCACTAAAATGCCTCCTGGGCGTTAATTACATACCTGGCGTAATTACTGCCGTTAATACCGGTGTAGTTAGAATCAAATTACACCATCGAGTCACTTCATAATGGAAACTAACGTCGGTTTTTCGCTTAAATATGCCCAAGGCTGGTAGAGCCAGCCACATGGCCACCAGCATGGGTTCCTCGTCCTTTCAAACTTGACGCCTTTAGTCCTCATATATCTTAAAAACGGCATTTTAATACCATTTTCTACGTACTTATTTAATCCAGCCATCTTTATACACAATTAAGTATATACGTATCTTACTTTTACGGCGATATAACTACAAATGGAGTAAGAAATTGTTCAGAAGGTTTTCTCACAACAAGATCACAACAAAGAGAGAGAGACTGTGAGCAATAACGAGCCTAAAATAAATACGTAAAAAAAATATATTATATCGTAAAATAATTTATGGAATATAATCAAATTGTTTCCAATGAAACCTTCAATTTATTAATTACCTCATTAAAAATTCATACTCGATGTCATATTCATCGTATATTTAAAATTCATGTGCTTCCAAAAATGAATGACATCGTAACATAAAGATTGAATATAATCGAGTTATTTTCAATGCAAACTTTCATTTAAGTGATATAATATTTAATATTCATATTCCAAGTCATATTTATCGTACATTTTAAAATATATCTTTCGTAATAGTTTTAGGCTCGTCGTATTTAGGAATTTCACGGGGTCTGCGCCGCTATGGACATCTATTGGGGAATTAAATAACTAAAATAATAAAAAATAAATAAAAATAGACCATATTAGGTAACTGGCAACTTTATTAGTTTACGGAAACATTCAATCTTCGATTTTACGTTATATAACAACGAATTTCAACGATTTAATATACGACATAGACTAATGAATCTTTCTTGTTTACTTTGGCCCTCAAGATGATTGTTTAATCTTGCTAAAATTGTCAAAATTAATCATTTTAAAAACATTGCTAAGCAACTGTCAAACTTAAGGCTTCGTTTAGCATATAACTATTGTCTAAGCTTAAACATTTGGATATATAAATATCTATATTTATTCATGTCATGATATATAAGAAAAAGACCACAATGGTATATTGATTCATATTAAGAAATCACCAATAATGACGTATTTTGATCAAAACGGAGAAATCTAAAACGTGTTTTCCTATGATTGTCTGGTATAACAAACTGTCAGATGAATTTCAAACTTGACGCAGATTTTGAAGTAAAACACGAAGTAGTATTCTATAACTCAATAAACAGACAATGTACGGACATTTACTGAATTAAATATAGTATTCATAAGTGTTAAGCAATGATAAAGCTAACTTTATTCTCAAATTAGATATTTTTAGGCAAATTTTCTTAGTCATCTTGTAAAATATTATCATGACATCATTTGCAGGGAAACTGGGCTAAATTAAATGAATTCGTCAGATATAATAAAATGTATTCAGTTTAGACTGAATAGATATTAAATGTGCATTAACTCATATCTTAATGTAAATAAATGAGTCAGGGCCACATTCTTTAAAAGATTTATGTGACATAATGCTATTACTAGTAGCTGGCAATACCTAGTTATTATGTAGAATATTATCTTTGATTTAAAGAGTGCTTCATCAAATTAAACTCTGTTCAATTAATTATTTGAATTATTACATAAATCATAACTCATTGGCTATAAAGGCTACTCAGTTAAAGTTACCGGAATGAGCTAGATAATTATATATAAAATAACTGACAACCGCTAATGCAACTCACGTAACTCGAACGCCTTTGATATATTATAAGTTAAAGCTAAACCTTTTCAGTCTAACCCACAATAAATCTAAAACATACCAAAGTTTCTATATTAATATTCAAAAAAGTTATGATTTATAATTTTAATGATTTCATCTCTTCGTCATATTTTTATCTGACGCTTCTTCGACCCCTTCTCAAAATTCGTCTGCCCTGTGTCTCGTTTGTTGGGGCATTCTCAAAAAAGCACTATTGTCTTGGACATTTAAAAATCGATAATACACTTCACGTTTTTATTATTGAAAGAAATATCTGTAAAATATGAT
Organism: Macrobrachium rosenbergii; assembly: GCA_039081455.1. NCBI lineage: Eukaryota > Metazoa > Arthropoda > Malacostraca > Decapoda > Palaemonidae > Macrobrachium > Macrobrachium rosenbergii. The sequence continues at coordinate 81,905 of JANJGK010003475.1, forward strand.
ATTCATTAATAGTTTGCGGCAAAAAATGTATTTTTTATTGAAAAATAAAACGATTTTTAAAGCTTCCTGCTCCGAGTGTTTTGGTAACTCTAAAAATCAGACGAATTTGCTGGAGAGATGAACACGAAAATTTAAAAATAATTGAAAGAAATTCGGGGATTTAAAATGCTCTGTTGGACATTCAACAGAGAACACATAAGAAAACATATTATGAAACTTCAAGTTTACAAATATATCCCTGTCTTATTCTGCACTGTATTTCTGTTCACGTGCGTTGTCTGTATGTCTGTCTGTCTGTGTGTCTGTAGCACTGCTGAGTTTCGGTCTCTCTCTCTCTCTCTCTCTCTCTCTCTCTCAGTCCATATGGAGGTAGCCACGTTTTTGCTGTATCATGTAATTACGTCATTCGTTTCTTATATCTTGTACATTGCATGGAATTTTTCATTAAATAATAAAAAATCTAAAAAAAAAAATTAAACATGCTTTTATTGAAACGCACTAAAAAGTAAAAAATAATTTTTTGAGACAACAGGATTTTCTTACAATTATTCATGTCTACAAAAATAAAAGCATGGGCTCCAAACATGGAAGGGAATGCTACAAAAAAATAAATATATATATATATATATATATATATATATATATATATATATATATATATATATTTCTTTTCTTGTAGCATTTGCTTCCATGTCTGGGCCCACGCTTTTATTTTTGTAGACATGAATAATTGTAAAAGAAAATCCTGGTGTCTCAAGATAATTTTTTACTTTTTAGTGCATTTCAATAAAAGCACGTAGAGATTTTTTTAGCTTTTATTTTATACTTTTTAGTTTTGACAGAAATTGTAACCGATTTGTGATTGTAGTCAATGACATTGATGTCCGTTTATGGGGGAGGGGGAAGGACGGGGGAAGAGAGGGGGAGTAGGAAGTGATGGGAAGGGTAAGTGGGAGGGGAGGGAGAAGGGAGAGGGGATGGAAGAGGGAAGAGGAGGGGAAGGGAAGTAGGTAGGGGAGAGTGGGAGGGTGGGGGAGGGGAGGAAAATGGGAAGTAGATGGAGGAGGAAGGGGTAGGGGAAGGGAAGGAGAGGGGAGGGAAGAGGAAGGGAGGGGAAGGTGGTAGGGGAGGGTAAGGGAAGTGGCAGGGGAGGGGGAAGTGGAGGGGGATGGAAGAGGGAAGGGGAGGGAGGGACAGCTAAATTAACACTTGATTGTGTGCTCCAACAGGGGGAGGGGAGGGAAGACAGAGGGGAGGGGAAAGGAGGTGGGAGATGGAAGAGGGAGGGGGAGGACACAGCAAAAGTAACATTTGATCGCATGCTCCTGAAGGGGATGGAAGGACAGGGAGGAAGGTAGAGGGGGATAGAAGAGGGACAGGGAGGGAGGAAGGTAGAGGGAAGGGGGATGGAAGAGGGACAGGGAGGGAGGAAGGTAGAGGGAAGGGGGATGGAAGAGGGACAGGGAGGGAGGAGGGTAGAGGGAAGGGGGAGAGGGATGGGAGAGGGAAGGGACAGGGAGGGTAAAGGGAAGGGGGGGAGGGACAGCTAAATTAACACTTGATCGTATGCTCCGGAAGGGTGAGGGGGAAGTGGGAGGGGAGGAGGAAGGGGGAGGGGATGGAGGAGGGAAGAGGGAAGGGGAGGACACAGTGAAATTAACATTTGATTGCATACTCACTCCTGAGGAGGGGGAAAAGTTAAGCATACCTTAGTTTAACCAGACCACTGAGGAAGAGCTGATGAACAGCTCTCCTAGAGAGAGAGAGAGAGAGCTGGCCCCAAGGAAGGATTAGATTTGTTTTTACGTGGCTAAGAACCAAATGGTTACCTAGCAACGGGACCTACAGCTTATTGTGGAATCCGAACCACATTATAGCGAGAAATGAATTTCTATCACCAGAAACAAATTCCTCTTGTTCTTCACTGGCCGGTCGGAGATTCGAACTCGCGACCAACAGAGTGGTAGTTGAGAACGGAACCCGCTCACCCAGCGAGGAACTAAACAGGGAGGGGGATGGAAGAGGGAAGGGGAGGGGGATGGAAGAGGGAAGGGGAGGGGGATGGAAGAGGGAAGGGGAGGAGAAGGACACAACTAATCAACACTTGATCGTTCGAAAGGGGGAGGGGAGGAACAGGGGAGGGGGATGGAGGAGGACACAACTAAACACTAGACTACACACTCAAGAAGGGGGAGGGGCATAGGGAGAGGAGGGAAAGGAGGGGGGAGATTGAAGAGAGAAGGGGAAGACACAAATAAATTAACACCTGATGTGTGCTTTAGAAGGTGGAGGGGGGAGAGGGAAGGGGAGGGGATGGAAGAAGTAAGGGGGAGGGGAGGACAGCTAAATTAACAACTGTGTGCTCCAGAAGGGTGAGTGGGAGGGTAGGGGAAGGGGAGGGAGATGGAACAGGGAAGGGAGACGAAGGGAGGGAACAGGTCGACAATTGAAGTACAAGATTTGAGGACAGACAGACAGACAGACAGACAGACGCAGAAGTCGAATGAAATAAAACGGGGTAAAAATAAAAGCGTAAGAAGCAGGAGTCACATATAAACGTATATTTTCAGGTCAAAAGCTTCGTACTATAGGCCTATGTCAAGTCTTGAAAAGTCTGTCTGTCTGTTTGTCTGTGTGCCCGTCATTTGTCCGTATAACTTGTGTCTGTGTGTGTGTGTGTGTCTGTCTGTGTATGATCATGCTCTCTGTTATGTATATTTCCTATGTAGTGAATGAATCCTTCCAGAAAACCTAGGCCTATTTTAGCGTTCATTTTTCATAAGCTTCGTCCCTTGGATCTTGATCCTGTAGAAGCAGCTGGTGGCCTTATGCCAGCAACCTTTGTAGGTATAAAAGAGCCTCCCGGAAAGGAAAGAATAAATATAAATAAGAATGGAGTCTCAAGATTCCCATGTGAAGCTTTTTGTAGAAACGATACCAAAGTATATTCATGACTCGGTCTAAAACGAACTTGGAATAGCAAAGCCATAATTAAGCTAATTAAACGAGAGAGAGAGAGAGAGAGAGAGAGAGAGAGAGAGAGAGAGAGAGAGAGAGAGAGAGAGAGAGAGAGAGAGAGAGAGAGAATCTTTTTCCTTATTTGAGTATATAATTAAAATTTAATAGTTGAGGATTCCAGTCAAAATTCGCCGCCGTTTATAATTCAAAACAGACCTTTTTTTTTATTCAAATAAATGAACTGATTCAGCGAATTCCAGAAGGAATTCCTACTTAATAAGAACAGCGGTGCCTTGGAATATCATAAGAACGGTGCCATTTTACATATTAAAACAGCAAAACTGGTTCTCTCTCTCTCTCTCTCTCTCAATATTAACAACACTAACGAAACTCCCCCACCCCCAATCTCTCTCTCTCTCCCCGACAAGATTTCCATCCGATTTCGGTCGTTTAATTTTAAATCATCTGCAGTCCACTCCAGGCTCTCTCTCTCTCTCTCTCTCTCTCTCTCTCTCTCTCTCTCTCTCTCTCTCTCTCGCGAATGAAACAGACAAAATGCTGGCGATAACAAAAAAAAAAAAGTGTATATGGTGAGGGCAGAAAGTCAGGAGACTGAAATGTATCCCAAGAGATATACGCGGGATGCGGGGGAGGCGGCCAGTTGACAAGGACGTGCCCCAGGGCAGCAAGATTGGCAAACACAGCACCCCCACCCCCGCACCCTACAAAGGTCTTCTGCCCAAACGCAGTACTCGAATTATGAAAAACAAAGCTTGTGGCCGAATGCCTTCAACAGTCACAAAATCTTGTAATCCATAATTATTATTATTATTCAAGTTAATAATAATAATAATACTAATGATAATAATAATAATAATGTCTCCGCTCAAGAAGCTGATTTTATCGGTCTAGGCCTATTCCTGCTTTTAATGATCCTAGTTACTCTTGTGCGAAGTTAACGGAGGAATACTCTCTCTCTCTCCTGCCAATATCAGACGAGTATAACGTCTGATATCGGCGAGAGAGAGAGAGAGAGAGAGAGAGAGAGAGAGAGAGAGAGAGAGAGAGAGAGAGAGAGAGAGAGAGAGAGAGTCAAAGCAGATCCCGCTAATCCCTTGGAAGCCGACTCACGAATAGGCGACAAACAACCTTTCCTAGGCCTACCATATAAAAGGTTATTACTATATATATTCATAATTGTCAACGTTAACTAACACATTGAAAATGTATATCGTTGCAAAATTTATGTAAATCATAGTAATAAAAGTCGTAAAAGTATAAATATATTGTAAAATAAAAGTCGCAAAAGTATAGAGAAAAAAAAAAAAGTCCTTAACCGCTCGTAAGGTTTATGACGGAGAATTCTCGCCTTTATTTCGGGGGACAATAAGGTCGGCAGTGACCGTTTTCCGTTTAAATTCATTAGCCGTTATGACTCGGCCACTATCCAGGAGGTTCTCTCTCTCTCTCTCTCTCTCTCTCTCTCTCTCTCTAAGCCTCATTTACGACGCTTTTGTAAACTAATTTAATAAGTTATATTGCGGATTTATTATTCATTCGTTTTATAGCAAGGCTTTACAATGCTGAATATCAATTCTACTAAGGCTTTGTACTTGAGGCTTTTTAATGCTTAACCTTGAGGCTTTATAACGTTTAAAATGGTTTCTAACTAAAGCTTTATAGTATTGAAATCTTTAAGAGTCCATATTTTCCCCTAATATACTTTACTGAGATCGCTGGCATAAGGCCACCTGTAATCCTACAAAACGAGAAAGCAGCACACGAAGAAGAGTATGAAAAATGGACGCCCAAATAGGCTTTGAGGTTTTCTGGAATGTCTCTTCTTCTTCTTCTTCTTCTTCTGTCAAAATTCGATTGATCTGACGGAAATTTCGAAGGATTTATTGCGTAGGAAACATACAT